>CM076579.1:42978795-43096850 GCA_034641835.2 Pinus albicaulis | reverse complement strand
AATTAATTGTAATTTTTCTCATTGGCCTTGATGCCATCCTGTACAGCTCCATTCTTATTTTAATACCCAAGAGGTGATTTTTGAAATACTTTCATATCTAGTTTTCATATCTGGATTTCACATTTCAAGTTGACAATATAACAGATAAGTTGACAATTTTTTCAAATGCAAATCTAGATAAAAGCATGGCTGTCTTTGTCAATGATTTTTGGAATACCTCTTATCGTCTAAATTATTAAAATATGAGTTCTGATTTGTTGCATTGTTTGTCAAACCACCTTTTTTGTTGCAGTGTTTGTAAAAACCAAAGTTTGATAATATAAGTTTATTAATGTCCAGCAAATGATCAAAGGAGTATGTCAATGGGAAGACCAAGGGTTAGCTCAACTGGTTTTTTTTCATGTTGTTGGGCATCTGCCTAGTTCAACCCTCCTGGTTAGGCACACTAGTCTATGACTTTAGCGAACAGGGTTACTAGGGATGCCATCCACAAACATGAGGAAGCATCTCTTGGGTTTCCCCACAAGGTTTTCCTTGGGGAAAATGTTAGGTCAATGGGATTATAAGAGTACATCACTAGCCAAAATACAATGTGGAAGTGTGGAAGTGTGGACTATAAAGATGCTAAAAATCATATCAAAACAGATTTTTAATTGTGCTAGAAGCAGAACAACAAGAGAAGATAAGAAAGTACATGACTCGGAGTGGAGATAAAGTAATTACAAGAAAAAGATAATATGTATGATATCTGAGGACCAAAGGAACTTTAGTTTGAACTAGTCATGGTATGCTAGTGCTGACAGGTGAGGACGAGCAATTAGATCAAGGGGGGTCTCCCTGCTAGAGTCCTCAATGACCGCAAAATTTTTTTTGGACTAGTGGATGATGTCCTTTGGAGTGTGTCTGGGACTGATAGGGCTCTACAGTATGATCCTTGTGGGAAGCCCAAATTTGAGCAAGCTCTCCTAACATCCAGGCATGGAAAAATTCTCCTGATGGATGGTTGGCTGTGTGGATTTGGGGGCACCCAGCTCCAAGGCCTTGTCGAGTTGTCTACTAAATTGTCTTGTTGGTAAAATGGTGTGCACGTGTGGCCTGGAACAACAACTCCATAAGGACCTTGTGAGGTAAGTGACTAGTCCACTCCTTTCCCATATGGGAAGGGGATATTGAGAAATATATGCACAGATCGACAAAATAATTGTATTAGCGCTGAGAACTCTATTATCACAGTGGTTTGTGAAGCTTTCCAATGAATGAACAAAATGTATTTCATTCTGAAAGTACCCTATAATATATTCTACTATCCTATTATCAACTATATAATTTAGTTTAACTAATTATATAAATGGATGCAAATTAATGCTTATTTAGAGTCTTGTTGATCAAAATAATAGTTTATTGCACCTATATTTTATAGTATTATAGTATTTTGGTATTAAAAATAATATCTTCTAAAATTTGGGTTTCGAAAATTGTTGATAACTTCTTGACTGAAGTGCTTGAGTCTCTCCAAGGAGATGCAATGAGTCACAAATCAATCAAAGTAAGGCAGCAAGCTTCACATTAACAAATCAGCCATATCTTCATCTTCTACTAGCTTCTTAACAAGATCTACCCTTTCCACAACTGGATCTAGCAATAAACCTTCAGATCTGCAACTCTTACCTTCAGAAATGGACAGCGTCCTCACTCTAGGGCTTCACAGCGTCCTTCTGCCCCTCGGAACAGCGTTTTCTCCTGCTAGACTGGACTGCGTCCTTCTTGGCCAGCGTCCTCCCTTCCTGAAAGGTACAGCGTCCTCTCTCCAGATGGGACAGCGTCCTTCTCCTTCCAGATTCAGCGTCCTTCCTCCTCTTGCTCTGCGCAGCCACAAGAGGGCTTTCTCCTCCTCAGATAATCTTCAGAAATTGCTGCTGCTCTACTGAAAAATGACTCAGAACGACCTCACTAGGGCGGGCACTCGAAGTCCCCCGAAGCTGAGGGTAGAACCAGAAAAACCTTACCAGGGCAGGCACTCGAAGTCCCCCGAGGCTAAGGGTGAGATCTCCGATCGGAGACACTCGTGCACTAAACAGTGCTGCAGACCGACTAAACAATCGGCGTGCTGAAGCAGACAAGTCTGACTATCAATAAGAATATCATATCATGAATGAATCAAATGAGGTGAGAGCCTCTCCTTTTATAACATCAACTCCCTCCTTAACTCACCCTGGAACTGCGCAGTTTACCTGGGGTTAGCCTGATGCTTCCCCTCCATCACATCCACGTGGACCCCCAAGGCCCTCACTAAGTCACAACGTCAACCTACTAGGAAAAAAGAACACTTTATTATAAAGTGAGGTGGCTAAAGTGAGGTGACCCCTCTTATTTCTCACTTTATTTATTATTGCTATCTAATAAAGCAAAAAAAGGCAATATTCCAATTAGCAAAGCTAATTGGGAATATTACAGTCTCCCCCGGCAAAACGTTGCTTGTCCTCAAGCAACTGAAGTGAGGGGTGCTGTAAGATTTTCTCATCCTCCCAAGTGGCATCCTCATCTGGCAGGTTCTTCCATCTCATCAAGAACTCTCTGATCTTCCTGCTCCGCAGCTGTCTCTCCCTGGTGTCAATAATGGCCTCCGGCTGTAATACCAAGTGCCCCTCATCATCTGTTGGAGGTAGCTCCCCTGTGACTGTTACATGCTGGCCTAGCGCCTTCTTTAGGCATGATACATGGAAAATGTTGTGAATCCGGCTGCCTGGGGGCAACTCCAACTCATATGCAACCTGTCCAATCCTACGAATCACCCTGTATGGTCCATAAAAACGAGGCTTAAGCTTCTCTGCCCCCTTCTGTTTGAGTGAAGACTGGCGGTATGGCTGTAACCGCAGGTAGACCAAATCCCCTACCTCAAAGTGTCTCTCCACTCGGCCCCTGTCTGCATATAGTTTCTGCTGATTTTGTGCGGTAGCCATGTTGTCCTTGAGAGTCCGGAGGATGTCTTGGCTCTCTTGGATCCATAGTTTGGCTCGCGGAGCCCTGCTAACCCCAAACATCACATCCACAAAAGACAAGGAATGATATCCATTCAGTGCGTAAAAAGGTGTCATACCGATAGACATATGATGGGTCGTGTTGTAGCAGTACTCGCCCAGATGTAGCCATTTCAGCCACGCTCGCTGCTGCCCACTGACGTAGTTACGCAAGTAGCCCTCCAGCCACTTGTTAACTATCTCTGTCTGCCCGTCCGTCTGGGGATGATAGCTGGTGCTTGGTGTCAACTCAGTCCCTACCAATCGAAAGAGCTCCTGCCAAAATCCACCCATAAAGCGGCTGTCCCTGTCACTAACAATGGTCTTGGGTAGACCATGCAATCTGAAAACCTCCCGGAAAAACAATTCTGCCACCTGTGCTGCTGTGTAGTGTGCCGAAATGGCAAAGAAGTGAGCATACTTCGTTAGCCGGTCAACTACTACGAAGATGCGGTCCTTGCCCTGCACTGTGGGCAAACCCGTGATGAAGTCCATCGAGACACTCTCCCACTTCCCCTCGGGAATGGGAAGCGGCTGCAACAACCCTGCGGGATGGTTCATCTCCCCTTTGTTCCGCTGGCAAACCTCGCACTCCCTGACATGTTGGAGTACGTCCTCCTTGAGGCCCTTCCATGCAAATCTCTCCCGGATGGCCCTGTACATCTTGGTGAACCCCTGATGGCCCGCCAATGGTGAATCATGAGAGGCATGGAGTATCTTCTCCTTGGGCTGAGATCCCTCAGTCAAGAAGATCCGATCCCTGTAATAGATGACCTCATCTGCCACCCTGTATCTGCTATCTGCTACCTGTCCATCCAACACCTCGCATGCAAATCTATCCTTGGAATACTCAACCAGTAGTCGAGCCTTCCAATCGGCGTCCAAGCTCATGAGGGATAATGTGGCTGGTCTACGGGAAAGGGCATCTGCTACCACATTGTTCTTCCCTTTGACATACTCTATGTCAAAATCGTAGGCCTGGATCTTGCTGATCCACTTCTGCTGCCTCTCCTGTAACTGCTTCTGCTCCAGAAAGTACTTCAGGCTGTTATGATATGTCCTGACTCGGAATCTGCCGCCTACCAAGTACTGCCGGAATTTGGCCAATGCATGCATGATGGCCAACATCTCCTTATCATAGATAGGATAAAGTCTCTCATGTGGAAGGAGTTTCCGGCTCTCGAATGCAATCGGGTGACCCTCCTGCATCAAAACTGCTCCAATCCCTTCTCCTGATGCATCGCACTCTAGGATAAAGGTCTGAGTGAAATCAGGCAATGCCAACACCGGACAACTACTCATCACCTCTTTGAGCTTATCAAAAGCTCGCTGTGCGGTGTCCGTCCAACTGAATGCCCCCTTCCTCGTCAGCTCCGTGAGGGGTGCAACAAGCTGTGAGAAGCCCTTGACGAACTTCCTGTAATAAGTGCAGATACCAATGAACCCTCTAAGTTCTGTCACATTCCGCGGCTCTGGCCAGTCCCTGATAGCCCGGATCTTCTCGTCATGGACTCTCACTCCGTCTACTCCTATGATGTGCCCCAAATACAACATCTCTGTCAAACCAAACTCACACTTGGAGAGTTTGGCAAAGAACTGCTGCTCCTCCAGGATGCGCAAAACTGTCTCTATGTGCTGGAGGTGCTCCTCCCAAGTCCTGTTGTATATGAGAATATCATCAAAGAAAACCAGCACGAACTTCCTCAGATGATCCCTGAAGATGTGGTTCATGCAAGACTGGAAAGTGGCAGGTGCATTGGTCAGCCCAAATGGCATAACCAGAAACTCAAAGTGCCCATAATGACACCAGAAAGCAGTCTTGGGAATGTCCTGTTCCCTCATGCGTATCTGATGGTACCCGGACCTCAAATCAATCTTTGAGAAGAAACGTGCTCCTCTCAACTCGTCCATCAACTCATCGATCCTGGGAATGGGGTACCGATTCTTCAAAGTCTTCTTGTTCAGTGCCCTGTAATCAATGCACATGCGTAATGTGCCGTCCTTCTTCTTCACCAGCACTACTGAAGAAGCGAAAGGACTAGTACTGGGCCGAATGTGTCCAAGGGCTAACAACTCCTGAATGGCCCTCTCTATCTCATCCCTGTAGGCCTTAGGATGCCTATAAGGGGTGGTGATCACTGCCTGTATCCCCTGCTCCAACTCTATCGTGTGCTCAAACCCCCGATCTGGTGGCTGTCCCGGTGGAATATCTCCAAACACTACTGCATATCTGTCAAGAAGAGTCTGTAGATCAGGGTGCACTGCCCTGCCTGTATCTACTATCTCTGACGCCCGTAGCTCTACTGCCCACTCGATATCTCCCCTGCGGAATGTCGCATCCATGCTGTGTGCCGATACTGTCTGGGGCGGATATGTGTTCTGACCTCGGATCTTCTCATGCCTTCCCGTCTTGGGATCATCCCACTCCATTTCCAAGGCCTTCCAATCTGTGGTGACCTTCCCCAGGGTGATAAGCCACTGCACTCCCAATATCACATTAGTGTCCGGAATGTCCACCACAAAGAAGTGATCAGTCAGCGTATAGGTGCCCATTGTCACTGATAACTCCGGTACATATCGAGCACAGGCCATGGTCTGATCTCCTGGAACCAAAACTGAAAACCCATCAAAGCTCTCTGTGGGTATGCCTCTCCGTGCTACCATCTGGGCATCGATGAAATTGTGGGTGGCCCCACTGTCAACTAGCACTGAAACACGCTGACCCCGTACTGTCCCACGTACTCGCAATGTCAGATACTTGGGGACTCCTCGTAGTGCTGCTAGAGCTCCCCCGGTAGGTGCAAATGATGCCTCTCCCGCATCTGATGGTGGAGGTGGTAAGGCACTCTGCGCTGCATAACATTCTCCTGCCTCCTCATCCTCCAACTCATCCTCTTCTCCGCTGCCCTCGGAGAAGACCTCTATGAAATGTGCCTTCCCTGCGGTGCATTTGTGTCCCGGTGCCCACGGCTCCTGGCAGGTGAAGCACAATCGCTTCCGTCTCAGCTCTCTCCTAGCCTCATCATCATACTGTCCTCGTTCGGGATTCGCCTTGGGAGGCGGAACCCTCGTGTCCTTACCCTTAGGCTGGAAAGCCTGTCTCTGGGGATAAGGTGGCCGAGTCCTGGGCAACACATCCTGTAGGTCACGGGCCCTGCCGATAGCATCCTGAAGTGTGGCCGGTTTGTTTGACCGGACTAGACCACGAAGTGGTTCTGACAGCCCGTCCAAAAACATTGTGATCAACCGAGCCGCTGATATGTCAGGTACCATCACTGAAACCCTCAAAAAGTCAGAGATGTATGCCTCTGCACTACCTGTCTGTTTGAGCTTGGTCAGCTCGAGGAAAGGCTGATCTGGGTCCTTCTGATCAAAACGTTTCACCACCCTCCTGGTGAACTCGGCATATGTAGTCACTGTGGAATGCCCCAGTGTGGTTAACCCATGAAACCACCAGTTCTGGGCCTCACCCTCTAGATGTAATGCAGCCATCTTAATGGCCTCCTTCTCCGGCATCTGGTTAAGCTGAAAATAGAGGTCTAGTTTTTCCACCCATGACATGGCTGTGGTCTTTGGAGACCCATCAAACATCGGCAAATGAAATTTGCTGGCTGCACGGTTACTGTCACGGTGGGAACCCCGTCCCTTATTCCGATCATGAGGCTTACTGCCGCCTCGGTACTGCATATATTGATTGAAAGGGAGAGCCTCCATGAATTCCGGCCCCAAACTTCGCCAATCTGCAAACCAAACTGCATGTAGATCGGGACCCTCATCTCTTGATGCCGTTTGCTCCACTTCCTCTCCCGGGAAAGTAGGCATGGTAGGTCGCGTGTCCATGGAATCGGCCTTCTGCGCTGACACAATGGGTATAGCATCTGGTATGCAACTAGATGTTCCTGATCCTTCCCCCACCTGAAAGACCCTAGGGGGTTCTTTCTGCGTTCCCCCTGCAACCTTCCTGGTTACCTCCTGCATGAATGCATCCATCTTTGCATCCATCTTTGCATCCATCTTCTCAGTCAACTTTTCAGCCAATCTTGCCAACATAGCCTCCATTGGATTCCTCCGTTCTTCTTTTGAATCAGAATCACCTCCCCCAAGGAGAGTGGGGTGACCTCTCGGTGCCATAGAGTGCTAGCACCACAGGCTGAGCCAGATCAGAGCTCCGATACCACTGTAATATCCCCAAAGGGGAATAAGCAGTAATAAACAGAAATAAGCCAGGCAGATATGAAAGGAAACAATACCGAACCAGATCACTGAATCAAGACACATGTAATACCAGAATCTGAGCCATTTTATTAATCAGAAAGTACATGGAGAGTAATACAAGAAATCAGAATCAGTGCACCTATCCTTGCCCTAGGCAAGTGATGACCCTCCCCATACAAGAAATGGCTGCAAATAATGACAGCGTCCAAGCTGCCCTGGAGACTGGTGATGATCTGCGCAGAAACTGGGCTGATCCCAAGCTGAAAACCCCCTCTGCTGGAAAACGCTGTCCCTGCTAGTGACAGCGCAGAAACAGGTGCAGCACAAGCCCTCAATCCTCCAGGCAAATGGATCTGCTACAGGATGCTAGAAAACGCTGATGAGCCCTTCTCACACTAGCCTGCTCCTCAGATCTGCGTCCCACCTGATGGATCTGAAGCCTCCAATCAGATCTGCGTCCTTCCCTCTCTGAACTGCGTCCTCCAATATCAGATCTGATATTAAACCCTCAGATCTACACTAGATCTGGAACTATCTCTTCAGATCTACAGCCCCTAGGGCTAGATCTGGTGTTACCCTTTCAGATCTGGACTAGATCTGTCAATATCTCCTCAGATCTATCACTCCTTCAGCTGGATCTGGTGCCAAACCTTCAGATCTGCAATATACAAGACTAGATCTGCCACATACAAGACTAGATCTGCAAGATCTACCCTTTCCCCAACTGGATCTAGCAATAAACCTTCAGATCTGCCACTCTTACCTTCAGAAATGGACAGCGTCCTCACTCTAGGGCTTCACAGCGTCCTTCTGCCCCTCAGAACAGCGTTTTCTCCTGCTAGACTGGACTGCGTCCTTCTTGGCCAGCGTCCTCCCTTCCTGAAAGGTACAGCGTCCTCTCTCCAGATGGGACAACGTCCTTCTCCTTCCAGATTCAGCGTCCTTCCTCCTCTTGCTCTGCACAGCCACAAGAGGGCTTTCTCCTCCTCAGATAATCTTCAGAAATTGCTGCTGCTCTACTGAAAAATGAACTCAGAACAACCTCACTAGGGCGGGCACTCGAAGTCCCCCGAAGCTGAGGGTAGAACCAGAAAAACCTTACCAGGGCAGGCACTCGAAGTCCCCCGAGGCTAAGGGTGAGATCTCCAACCGGAGACACTCGTGCACTAAACAGTGCTGCAGACCGACTAAACAACCGGCGTGCTGAAGCAGACAAGTCTGACTATTAATAAGAATATCATATCATGAATGAATCAAATGAGGTGAGAGCCTCTCCTTTTATAACATCAACTCCCTCCTAACTCACCCTGGAACTGCGCAGTTTACCTGGGGTTAGCCTGATGCCTCCCCCCCATCACATCCACGTGGACCCCCAAGGCCCTCTCTAAGTCACAACGTCAACTACTAGGAAAAAAGAACACTTTATTATAAAGTGAGGTGGCTAAAGTGAGGTGACCCCTCTTATTTCTCACTTTATTTATTATTGCTATCTAATAAAGCAAAAAAAGGCAATATTCCAATTAGCAAAGCTAATTGGGAATATTACACAAAATGTTCGGCTAAGGCTTGGGTGGAGAAGTTGGACATCTATTTTCAGCTGAACCAAATGGTGGAGGTAAAGGCTATCAAGGTGGCAGCGCTGCACCTTGAAGGGGAAGCCCACGACTGGTGGTTCCACAGGATGTCTATGCTGAGTCATGCATGGGTGATAGCGTATGTAGAGTTCACTCGAAGGCTAGTGGAGAGATTTAACCGGAAGGATCCGGAGGAACACTTTGTTGAGCTGACTAAGCTCAAACAAATAGGGAGCCTAGAGACTTACATATCTGAGTTCCTGAAGCTTTTAGTGATGGTGCCAGACCTGTCAGTGGCCAGGAGAGTATATATGTTTATTAACAGATTGGCAGAACCTTTGTGTGGACTAGTCAGATCCACTAGGCCTACCATGTTGCAGGACACAGTAGGGAGGACTAGGGACTTGCAAGATGACATGCCAAGGACGAGAGCTCCTTTTCCCCACAAACTACTGTTCCAGCAGAAGGGGAAAGACACGAGAGCTCTACCCTCGAGGGGGAACCAGGGCTGAGGGCCATTGGATGATGATATCCGAAGAGATTTGAGACGGAGGAAGCTATGCTTCACTTGCCAAGAGCCATGGGCACCGGGTCATCGTTGTGATGCGGGGAAGGCACACTACATTAAGGTCTTCTCCAACAGTGAGGGAGAAAAAGAGGCATATGAGGAGTTGGAGGGAGATGCCAGCGTTGGTGCACCAAAAGGAGATCATCCACCACCACCTCCCCCAGCAGCAGCAGCAGCGTTTGCACCCGCCGGAAGAGTCCTTGCATCTTTGTGGGGAGTTCCCAAGTATTTGACGCTGAGAGTCTGAGGCACGTTCTAGGAACAGTGTGTCTCTGTGTTGGTAGACAGTAGGGCCACACATAACGTCATTGATGCCCAACTAGTGCAGCGGAGGGGTGTACAGACAGAGAGTTCTGATGGGTTCTCTATGTTGGTTCCAGGTGCCAAGACCATGCAATGCATGCGGTATGTTCTGAACGTTGAGATTTTGGGGTGTTGGGTTAGCATCTGATGTGCTCTAGCTCCCAAACTTTGTGGAGGGACTAGAGTACATGAGATCTCTAAGACCCATAAAACGATTTAAGAAATTCCATCTTGTTTAAGAGATACTTAATTAATTAATCTTTTAAATTAAGGACCCTAAGTCTAACTTAGGAAAATTAAAAGATTAAAGTTAATTAAATTAAACATGTGATGAGAATGACTTAAGTCACACTGATCAAACATCTTCTAATCTTAGCTGCCTATTCAAGATTAGATCACAGTCGTTGATGTTTCAACGAGAAAAGTATAAGAAGGCTTGGGGTCCGTTGGAGAACACACACATAGTGGCGGAGCACTCAAACTAAGCTGGAATTCTAGAGCATGGTTTGCTAAGAATTTCAGAAGTGTTTTAGCTGCAGCGAGGGGTAGTATTGGCAAGAGGGATGGTTTGATCCTAGGCCAAGAGTACAACGAAGGCAAAGAAGCAGCAGACCGAGGCAACGTAGAGACAGTAGCTACGCAACTCAGCCAAGAGCCCAGCAGGGGCAGCACAAAGGCATCAGGAGCTACGCAGGCCCAAAAAGGGCAGCATAGGGGCAGCAGGAGGCCAGCAAGGCTGACGCAAGCCCAATCAAGGCAACGCAGGGGTAGCGTAACCCAGTCTGGGGTGACGCAGGCCCTTCCTGAGTAGCGCAGGGGCTAACGCAGGCCATCAGGGCTGACGCAGAGGGCTTCACAGTAGCGCTGGAGTTTCTGAAGACTGAAAAGGGTCGAGTTCTGTAAATCCCATTTGAGGGTGTGAATCAGTCAGTTTTTCTATCTCCAGAACAGAGGTATAGCTGCAGTTCTTTTATTTCTCTATCGGGTTAACCAGTTTGGTGCCCATATTTGTTGTACTTAGATTTTTCTTAATAATAAAAACCATCCAGTAGCTAGAAGACTTGTTTTCCCTTATTGGGTTTTGTCGGGGACAGTTTTCCAGAAAATCCTTGTGTCACTTCATCATTGTGCATGTTATTCAGTTTAGATCTATATATGTAGGCTATTAATGTGTTTACTTCGATGTTAATACTTAAAATTTCAGATTAATAACTTAATGTAAGTAGGAGAAGTAAATCAGAAATTTAATAGTAGGGTTTTTGTTTGAGATATTCAGAAATTTTCACATGGTATCAGAGCGATTGCAGATCTAGCTGGATCTCCAGCAAGACGACTGAAGAAATCTATGTTGCAGAAAGCAACAAAGAAAGCAATAGCAACAAATAAATCGGACCAGAGAAGGCAGCGCAGTAGCAAAAGGAAGCAAAGGCAAGGGTGACCCAGTCTAGAGAAATTTTTGAATCTTAATTCTTATGTAGAAATTATTACTGTTAATCCAGTTAAGCTACTCCTACTTAGATAAGTTATCAACTGAATAAATTCAAGTTAACATCGAAGCAAAACACGTAACAGATCTCTACCAATTCAGATCTAGAATAAGCACATGCACACATTGACAAAGTGACAGTTATTTCTGGACAAACTATCCCCGGAAAAACCCAAGGTGGGAAAACGGGTCTCTGGGTGCTGGAGGGTTCTATTATTAAGAATATTTCTGAATACACTACTTCTGGGTTCCAGATCTGGAAAACCCGACAGAGAAAACTCTAGATCTACAACTCCTAGCTGATCTAGGGCCAAAAATACTAACTAATCCACACCCTCAAACGGGATTTACAGAACTCAGCCAGATCTAGGCCTAGAAACCCCAGCGCTACCCCTGAAATGCACTGCGTCAGCCTCTGAAGCCCCTGAAAGCCTCTGCGTCAGACTTGGATGGCCTCCAAACCCTCAGCGCTGCTCCTGGAAGGGACTGCGTTACCCCAGAATGGGTGACGCAGTCACTACGCTGCCCCTGAAGGGTCTCTGCGTAACCCCTGAAGGGTTTCCTGAAAATTATGTTGTCCTTGCTACTTGTAATATCCTGAAGGCAAATAGACAGTGATATAAAGCATGCAACAAGACATATAGTGCTAGAAACAAACCATGAAGCAGATACACATGAAATAGAGAATGCTAAGCCATTCTATTATACTGAGAAATATAACGAAGTACAAGAGGTGATCAGAATAATGGCACCTCGACTTGCACCAGGCAAGTGTAGGAATACTCTCAGAATGTCAAAGGAAATGGCTGCTCTCTGCTATAACTCCAACTACTGAAATACTACCGTGCTGCTGCAACTGCTGGAACCAAAATGAGTATTAGGGGCTGCTCCCCTACTCAGAAAATGCTAATACTCTGGAATCGGCCTCTACTCACAATACCCAAAAAAGCCGTTTCTGAAATGCTCGACCTCTAAAAATGCCTCCCTTGAGTATCTATGCTATCCTCCCAAGGGCCACGCTAGTGCTGAATGACAACCTCCAAAATAGGGACTCCCTCTCTCCCAAATATCTCCAATAGGCAAGGGCTGGCCCCTTGCTCAATTCTCCGGCCTAAATCCTCCAAAATGGCATCAATTTGGAACTCTCCCAAGATGAACTGCGTCCTCTCTCAAGACTGCGCAGTCCCTAGATGCTCCACTCCACAACGAAGGCAACCACAAATCCTCCTACAAAAATGATGGTAGAATACCTCACTCGAGCAAGCACTCGAAGTCTCTCGGGGCTGAGGGTGGGATCTCCGCATGGAGACACCTAGTGTACTAAACAGTACTGCAGACAAGCTAAACAACCAGCGTGCTCCAAGTCGAAATGACAAGCTCAAGATGCATAAACATGAATGATCAAATGAAGAGGCTCTCCTCCCTTTTATCACGATGGGCCTCTCTCAACCCTAGGTCCCACCATCTCCTATGTGCCCCTTGGCCCACGCTGCCCCTCTCAACTGCGTGAGGTAGGCCCCACGCTACCCAAATGGTCTACGTCCTCTCCCTGCACTGTCCACTTGGTCACTAGGCCCCACTTCCTCAAATACGATGTGGACTTTAGGGAAATACTTTATTCTAAGTGAGTTATTTAATATTTCACTCACTTTATTCATGCTCCAACTATAATAAGGCAAAATTGGTCAAAATTAATATTTCCAATTAGCTATCGCTAATTGGGAATATTACAGTCTCCCCCGGCAAAATGTTGCTTGACCTCAAGCAACTGTAGTGATGGATGCTGCAAGATCTTCTCACTCTCCCAAGTGGCATCCTCATCCGGCAAATTCTTCCACCTCACTAAGAATTCCCGGACTGTCCTGCTCCGTAACTGTCTCTCCCGGGTATCAATAATGGCCTCCGACTGTAGCACTAAGTGCCCCTCATCATCCGTAGGCGGAAGCTCCTCTGTCGTTGTCACCTGCTATCCTAGTGCCTTCTTCAAGCATGATACGTGAAAGATGTTATGAATCTCGCTGCCCTGGGGTAGCTCCAACTCATAAGCAACCTGCCCAACTCTGCGTATCACCCTGTAAGGCCCATAAAAACGGGGCTTGAGCTTCTCAGCTCCCTTCTGCTTCAGAGTAGACTGTCGGTATGGCTGCAAACGTAGGTAGACCAAGTCTCCTACCTCAAAATGTCTCTCTACCCGACCCTTGTCGGCATACAGCTTCTGCTGGTTCTGCGTTGTAGCCAAGTTATCCTTGAGAGCTCGGAGGATGTCCTGACTCTTTTGGATCCAGTCCTTGGCTCTCGGAGCCTTGCTGGCACCAAAAATCACATCAACAAAAGATAAAGCATGATAACCATATAATGCGTAAAACGGAGACATACCGATGGTCATGTGATGTGTGTTGTTGTAGCAGTACTCTCCTAGGTGCAGCGACTTCAGCCATGCTCTCTGCTGCCCACTGACATAGTTACGCAAGTAGCCCTCCAGCCACTTGTTAACTATCTCTGTCTGACCATCTTTCTGTGGGTGGTAGCTAGTGCTCAGTGTCAACTCTGTCGCAACCAACTGAAAAAGCTCCTGCCAAAACCCGCCGTGTAACCTGAAAATGTCCCTGAAGAACAACTCTGCCACCTATGCTAGTTTATACTGTGCGGATATGGCGAAAAAATGCGCATATTTTGTCAGTCGATCAACGATGATGAATATATAGTCCTTGCCCTGCACCATGGGCAACCCTGTGATGAAATCCATCGAGATACTCTCCCATTTCCCCTCTGGAATGGGAAGAGGCTGCAACAAACCTGCCAGATGGTTCATCTCCCCCTTGTTGCGCTGACAAACCTCGCACTCCCTGACATGCTGGAGTACGTCCTCCTTGAGGCCCTTCCATGAGAACCTCTCTCTGATGGTCCTGTAGGTTTTGGTAAACCCCTGATGGCCAGACAATGGTGAATCGTGAAAAGTCTGCAATATCTTCTTCTTGAGCTGAGAGCCCTTAGTCAAGAAGATCCTGTCCCTGTAGTATATGATCTCATCCATCACCCTATATCTGTCATCTGTCACCTGTCCATCCAAAACCTCACAAGAAAATTTGTCCTTGGAGTACTCCATCAATAGTCGAGCCCTCCAATCTGTGTCCAAACTCATCAGAGACAACGTGGCTGGTCTGCGTGAAAGTGCATCAGCCACCACGTTGTTCTTCCCTTTGACATACTCGATGTCAAAGTCGTAGGCTTGGATCTTGCTAACCCACTTCTGCTGCCTCTCCTATAGTTGTTTCTGCTCTAAGAAAAACCTGAGGCTGTTGTGGTCAGTCCTCACCCTAAACCTATTACCTACCAGGTACTGTTGGAATTTGGCCAATGCATGCATGATGGCCAGCATCTCCTTGTCGTATATGGCATACAATCGCTCATGTGGTAGGAGCTTCCGACTCTCAAAAGCTATAGGGTGGCCTCCCTGCATCAACACTGCGCCTATCCCCTCTCCTGATGCATCACACTCCAGAATGAATGGCTGCATGAAGTCTGGTAATGCTAGCACTGGACAGTTGCTCATCACCTCCTTGAGCCTATCAAAGGCTCGCTGCGCTGTGTCTGTCCAACTGAATGCCCCCTTCTTCCTCAGATCTGTAAGGGGTGCAGCAAGCTGAGAGAAACCCTTGACGGACTTCCTGTTGTAGGTGCAGATACCTACAAACCCCCTAAGTTCCGTCATGTTTCTCGGCTCTGGCCAATCCCTGATGGCCCTGATCTTCTCCTCGTGGACCCTCACTCCGTCCACCCCTATGATGTGTCCCAAGTATAGCATCTCCGTCAACCCAAACTCACACTTGGAGAGCTTAGCATAAAACTGCTGCTGCTCCAAAATACGCAACACTGCCTCTATGTGCTGGAGATGCTCCTCCCATGTCCTACTATATATCAATATGTCATCAAAGAAGACCAACACACACTTCCTCAGGTGGCTGCGGAAAATGTGGTTCATACATGACTAGAAGGTGGCCGGTGCATTGGTTAGCCCGAAGGGCATCACCAAGAACTCAAAATGGCCATAGTGGCACCTGAAAGCGGTCTTGGGAATGTCCTGTTCCCTCACGCGAATCTGATGGTACCCGGATCTCAAATCAATCTTTGAGAAGAACTGTGCCCCTCTCAACTCATCCATCAGCTCGTCAATCCGTGGAATAGGGTACCTGTTCTTCATGGTCTTTTTGTTTAGGGCCCTGTAATCAATGCACATCCTCAATGTGACGTCGTTCTTCTTCACCAACACTACCGAAGAAGTGAAAGGACTGGTGCTAGGCCGAATGTGTCCAAGAGCTAACAGCTCGTGGATAACCCACTCGATCTTGTCCCAAACTCACATAACATGCCCTGCTCTAGCTCAATCATATGCTCAAATCCCCAATCCAGTGGCTGTCCTGGTGGTATCTCCCCAAACACCGCGGCATACCTGTCAAGGATGGTCTGTATCTCTAGATGAACTGTCTGCCCGGTAGTCTCTTCCTCTGATGCACTCAGCTCTACTGCCCACTCTATGTCTCCCATCCGGAAGTCTGCCTCCATCCGGTGAGCTGAAACTGTCTGAGGTGGGTAAGCGTGCATGCCCCGTATCTTCTCATGCTTCCTGGTCTTCTTGTCATCCCACTCCATCTCCAAGGCCTCCCAATCTGTGGTGACCTTCCCAAGAGTGATCAGCCACTGTACTCCTAATACCACATTGGTATCTGGTATGTTAACCACAAAAAAGTGGTCAGTCACTGTGTAAGTGCCCATCGTCACTGCCAGCGCTGGGACATAACTGGCACACTGCATAGTCTGATCTCCTGGGACCAACACTGAAAACCCATCGAAGCTCTCTGTCTGTATGCCTCTCCGCTCTACCATCTGTGCATTGATGAAGTTGTGGGTTGCCCCACTGTCCACCAGTACTGATACTCGTTGCCCCCGTACTGTACCTTGGATGCGCAGCGTCAGATACTTGGGAACTCCTCGCAATGCTGCAAGGGTCCCTCCGGTAGGTGCAAAGGCTACACCTCATGCTCCTGGTTGTGGAGGTGGCAAATGATCCTGCACTGTATGGCTGCCCCCTGCCCCCACGTCATCATACTCATCTTCTTCCCCGTTTCTCTCGGAGAAGACCTCGATATAATGTGCTTTTCTAGCAACACATCTGTGTCCTGGTGCCCACGGCTCCTGACAGGTGAAACACAATCCCTTCCTCTTCAACTCCCTCCTGGCATCATCATCCCACTGTCCTCTACCCTGATTCCCCTTTGGAGGCGAAATCCTCACATCCTTCCCCTTAGGCTGGAAAGCATGTCTCTGGGGGTAAGGCGTCCTGGTCCGAGGTAAGGCATCCTGCAAGTCTCGTGCCCTGCCAACTGCGTCATGGAGGGTGGTCGGTCTAGTGGATCTGACCAATCCCCGAAGCGGCTCTGCTAGCCCATCAATGAACATGTAGATCATTCGTGCCGCGGATAGATCTGGTACCATCACCAAGAGTCTCAGGAAATCTGAGATGTAAGTGTCTGGGCTCCCTGTTTGTTTGAGCTTAGTCAACTCAACGAAATGCTCCTCCGGATCCCTCCAATCGAATCTCTCCACTATTCTCTGTGTGAACTCAGCATAAATGGTCACTGCCGAGTGTCCTAGTGTAGTCAGCCCATGAAACCACCAAGCATGGGCCTCGCCCTCAAAGTGTAGTGAAGCTACCTTGATGGCTTCGGCCTCCGCCATCTGGTTAAGTTGGAAGTATATGTCCAGCTTCTCCACCCAAGCCTTTGCCGAACTGTTTGATGAACCATCAAACATAGGCAAATGGAACCTGCTCATCGTACGCTAAGTGTCTCCATCGTGATAATGCCGGTGTCCCCTATGATGGTCGCAGGGTCTGCTGTCCTGCTAGAGCTGGACAAAATCACAAAATGAGAGGGCATCCCTGAACTCTTGCCCGTATGCCTGGTACTCAGCAAAGTAATCACCCATGTGGCCAGGTTCTTGCTCCCGCTGTGCTCCTGCCCCTGTGTCTGCGGCCAGAAAAGTGGGCATAGTGGAACGTGTGGGTGCATGAGATGCCATGTGCTGAGTGGCATCATGCTCCTGCAGATGGTGGGATGTGCCTGATCCCTCACCAATCTGGAAACCCCTTGGGGTTTCACGCTGCCTAGCCTCTACAGCAGTGAATCTCTGTCCCATCACCTCAATCTGTCTCGTTAGCTCCTGTATTGACCTGAGGAGCATATCCCCGAGTTCCTTCCCCTCATCTTTGTTCTCTCCTATCATGGGTTCCTCCTCCTCTGTGTCTCTAACTGGAATACAATCCCCGTCCCCGTAGGTATTCTCCAACCTACGCTCAATATCTCTGTACTTCCTGTGTCTATAACAAATGTAGGGCTTCTCACCCGGTGTCATAGACAACTTGCCCCACAGGCTGTGCCAAGCCTATGAGCTCTGATACCACTGTAATATCCCGAAGGGAAATAGACAGAAATATAAAGCATGCAACAAGACATATAGTGCTAGAAACAAACCATGAAGCAGATACACATGAAATAGAGAATGCTAAGCCATTTTATTATACTGAGAAATATAATGAAGTACAAGAGGTGATCAGAATAATGGCACCTCGACTTGCACCAAGCAAGTGTAGGAATACTCTCAGTATGTCAAAGGAAATGGCTGCTCTCTGCTGTAACTCCAAATGCTGAAATACTACCGTGCTAGTGCAACTTCTGGAACCAAAATGAGTATTAGGGGCTACTCCCCTACTCGGAAAATGCTGATACTCTGGAATTGGCCACTACTCACAATACCCAGAAAAGCCCAGAGAGCATTTCTGAAATGCTCGACCTCCGAAAATGCCTCCCTTGAGGATCTACGCTATCCTCCCAAGGGCCACGCTGGTGCTGAATGACAACCTCCAAAATAGGGACTCCCTCTCTCCCAAATATCTCCAATAGGCAAGGGCTAGCCCCTTGCTCAATTCTCTGGCCTGAATCCTCCAAAATGGCACGAATCCGGAATTCTCCCAAGATGAACTGCATCCTCTCTCTCAAGACTGCGCAGTCCCTAGATGCTCCATTCCACAACGAAGGCAACTACAAATCCTCCTGCAAAAATGATGGTAGAATACCTCACCCGAGCAAGCATTCGAAGTCTCCCGGGGTTGAGGGTGGGATCTCCGCACGGAGACACCCGGTGTACTAAACAGTACTGTAGACAAGCTAAATGCCAGCGTGCTCCAAGTCAAAATGACAAGCTCAAGATGCATAAACATGAATGATCAAATGAAGAGACTCTCCTCCCTTTTATCACGATAGGCCTCTCTCAACCCTAGGCCCCACCATCTCCTACGTGCCCCTTGGCCCACGCTGCCCCTCTCAACTGCGTGAGGTAGGCCCCACGCTGCCCACGTGGTCTACGTCCTCCTCTCCCTGCACTATCCACTTGGTCACTAGGCCCCACTTCCTCAAATACGATGTGGACTTTAGGGAAATACTTTATTCTAAGTGAGTTATTTAATATTTCACTCACTTTATTCATGCTCCAACTATAATAAGGCAAAATTGGTCAAAATTAATATTTCCAATTAGCTATTGCTAATTGGGAATATTACACTACTGTTGCTGCTGTTGTTGCCTTCCTCTGCGCTGTCCTTGAGATGATCTCTTCTATGCCTCTTGTGTATTCTAGACCCTGGGATTAGATCATCCCCTTGGTCTAAATTCCCCTCTCTGCAGCTGAAACACTTCTAAGTGTTCTTAGGAAATCCTGCCCTAAAATCTCAGCTTAGCTTCAATGCTCTGCCTCTGTGTGTTTACAAATGACCCCAAGCCTTTCCTTTATACTTTTCTCGTTGGGAAACCAACGGCCATGATCAGATCTTGAATCAATGGCTAAGATTAAAAGAAAGCTTGATCCGTGTGACTTAAGACAATTTCATCACATGTTTAATTAAATTCACTTTAATTATTTAAGTTCCCTAAGTTTTAACTTGGGAAATACATTAAAATAATTAATTAATTTAATATCTCCTAAACCAGATGAAATTTCCCAAATCAATTTCTGGGTCTTGTAGATCAAGTGTACTCTAGTCCCTCCACAAAATTTGGGACCTAGAGCACAACTGATGCTACCCCAAATACAAAAAATCTCAACACTCCCTCTTAGCATCAAGGGTGTGCTCTAGCAATACATCACACTTATGCATTACATGATTTTGGGCACTAGTTCTGTGCTGTTGAAGCTTGGCCTCTTTTTGCCCACTCCATCAATGCATACGCTGCATTACATCCCAGCCCATGACTGCGCCCTTGCCTGCAACCCTTGTCACTATGACTCCCTCTCAATATTCTACATTTGTGCTGCTCATAACGCACCAGGTGTATCCTAACACGCCTTTGCCTTGATTGTTGGGGGAACCTGGCGAATCTCCTACCCATTCTTTGACAAACAAGTCAAATGGGCTTCCCATCCTCATCCTTTGAAGCTCCATAGGCTACGAGATCTATGCTAGCGCCCCTCCGCAAATGCACAGCTGGCCTCACCTCTGCGTAATCAGACTCCCTTTGAACTACTAAAGTCACATCAGCTCCTTGTGCTGAAATCTATCACGCTGTTGCTGCACTGCGCTGCCCCTTTAAAGCTCTCTGCGCTGCTGCAGCTCTGTACTACGTAAGCAGCACTAATCTGCGCTGTTGAAGTCACATCAGCCTCTACGTTGCCACTGCTTCTACGCTGTTGTTACTTTGCTCTGCGCTGCTCCTCCCAGCCTCCAGATCTGCCTCTGCCTCTGCCTCATCTGTGATCTATGCACCCATTGCTCCACTTGTCCCGCTACTGTCTTAAGGCTGTCGTAGCTCGCCTGTGATCCAAGAGATGATCTGCTCAAGGATCCAGCCTTACTTCCATGTAGCTCCTCTACATGTCCATGTCACCCCACCTTCGTGGTTCATGAGCACTCATGGCTGCATCATCTCCTGACCCATCATCTGCCATAGCTGCTTTGGAAGAAGATGCTTCCTTGTCCCTTTTCTTCTCTAGACAATGGCTGGCAAAATGTTTCGTTTCGCCACACTGGAAGCACTTGATCTTTGAAAGATCCTTCTTCTTCTTCAGCAGCTTCTTCGATGCCAAGGCTGCATCTTTATCCTCTTCCTTCTTTACTTTGCTATGTTGGGAATCACGATTGTCGTTAGACCAAAACCCATAGGTGTTAGTCTCCACTACAATCGCTAGAGTGAGGATCCATGAGAGGCGGTTATTCCATGTCGCAAAACACACGAGGAGCGTTGAACCCAATGTCCAACAATCTCCCCCCCAACGCGAGCCGGGTGCATTTCGAACTCGAGACCTGTCACTCTGATACCACTTGTTGGAATCACGATTTCCGTTAGACCAAAACCCGCAGGTGTTAGTCTCCACTACAATCGCCAGAGTTAGGATCCACGAGAGGCGGTTATTCCATATCGTGAAACACACGGGGAGCGTTGAACCCAATGTCCAACATGCTCAACCCAGGGTTGTGCTGCTTCTTGGTGAATCTGCGTAGTTCTTCTTGCCACAGGATTGACACAAGTTGTCCCATTCTGGGAGGTCTGCCCTACCCAAGATACTTTGGACAAAGTTTTGCCACTCATTCGTGACTGCATTGAGGGCAGTCCTGACTATCACTGCATCATCTACGATTGCACCCGTTGTAGTCAGTTGATCCCTGATTGACTGCAATCTGAAGAGGAAATGCTCGATGTCTTCTCCCTTGGTCATCATGAATGACCTCATTTGGGCCTCCAACAACATCTTTCTTTGGACTGATTTTCCCTCATACAGGGAAGTCAAGGCCTTCCACATTTCGTTAGTTGTCCTCTTCTCAGCTATGTGTGGTACAATATGGTCCTTGATATTGTCCATTATCAGCTGCTTGGCATGCCCAACAGCTTTCCTATGCTTTCATAGGGGATCCGCATCTGTCGGTATGGCCAAAGTTTGCTCTGCATGGTCTCTTAGATCGTATGCCTCAAGGACAATCAGGATCCTTGCTTTCCACACCAAAAATTTTGAGAGGCCCTCTAGCCTATCCTGATCACGCAGTCCATGAGGAGCCATCTGCTCAGAATGTGTCGGAGCTCCTCCTCTCTATACTCGAGATCTTGATCTAGGGTCCTTTACGAACTGGGAACCCTCTGCTCCCTCTGACACTTGATTTTTGTCCTTGGAAATCTACCAAATCAACTATGATTCAGCTTCTTCTTTGATCCTCTGATCAAACTACAAGTTTCCTTTGGAAAGAAACTCTCTAAGAAGCTAATCTCTTCCCAATCTTTGTCACTTGTGCTAAGGCTAAATATCTGAAAACTTCAGAAATTTAACCCCACCAGCTCTTCTGAATTTTTGCAACTTTTCTACAGACTTTTCTAGATCCGACAGATTCAGATCTGAATCACACTAGCTGGCTTCAGACCCAACCAGCACTATTTCTGAGCTGCCTCTACGCAGTAATTGTGTGGGCTTGCTAGGACACAGCGCTGGACAATGTCACCCTTCCCTTTGCATGAATTTTCTCTTGAAAACTGCATATTCCCTTCAGATCTGCTTCTCTGCTGCTTTTCTAGCTGCTTTCTGTAGCTAGATCCTTCAGATTCTTCAGTTGGTGACCCTTCTAGATCTGCAATTGCTCTGATACCATGTAGAAATTTCTGAATCTTAATTCTTATCCAGAAATTATCACTGTTAATTTGGTTAAGCTCCTACTTAGATAAGTTATCAACTGAATAAATTCAAGTTAACATCGAAGCAAAACACATAACATATCTCTACCAATTCAGATCTAGAATAAGCACATGCACACATTGACAAAGTGACAGTTATTTTCGGACAAAATGTCCCCGGAAAAACCCAAGGTGGGAAAACCGGTGTCTGGCTGCTGGAGGGTTCTATTATTAAGAATATTTCTGAATACACAACTTCTGGGTTCCAGATTTGGAAAACCCGACAGAGAAAACTGTAAATTTGAAAATGTTCTATGCCTGATGCAACTTTACTTTTATCCCCAATGTCAGTCAGCAATCACATAAACAAGAAAGTAAAGTGCTAATAGAACATACCAATAGATCGACTGTTAAATTTGGACAACTAGGTCCAAACTCCATCTTGTGATGCTCAGATGAAGATTCCAATATTTGTATTGGATTCCTCTTTCAGAGAGGTATAAAATCGATCTAAAATTGATTTTAATCTAATGAGCAGAACATTTATTTTGAATTTATTATTTATAATAAATTTAAGTGCAGGTCGGCCTTAAGGTTTTTACCCCCAGCAGATGTGTCACACACCTCTCATGATTGGTATTTATAGGGTCAACGTTGGAGCATTTTTCACTCATCTCATCACACATCTCCTCCTCTTATACGAGCATCTAAGAAGCTGATTCATCTCACACATGGGAAAGAAGGACGAAGTTTACCGCAGCAAGAAGGACGAAATTTACTGCAGCCAAAAATCTGCGGTTAGGGTTTCTGGGGAAGTTTGACTAGCGTTGACTTTGGTCAACGCATGGTCCGATTGGGCTGAATTTTGGAGGATACTTCGATCTAAGGAGGTTGTACTCTTTGGCATACAAATCGAGGTCAAAGGTTGACCAGAAGTTGAGCTGCGTTGACTTTTAACGCTACTGCCCTATGTTGACTTTTCTGGGCAGCGTTGACTTTTCTGAGGTCGACTTCTGAGTTGTCCGTGTAACTGTTTTGAGGACTGTTGTGACACATGCTGGGTTGGCTGACCATGAAGTCTTTGTTGGTTGAAGCATCCTGTTGACCGCCGTAACACACCATCACCTTTATCTGTTTCTGACTTGTCTTCTAAAGGATCACTGGTATGTTCTATCTGCATTTTACTTGTAAATTCATGTGATTGTTGTTGATAAAAGTAAAGTTGCATCAAGCATAGAACATCTACAAAATCTTACATGGTATCAGAGGTGAGGTGAAGACAAGCCCTGACTTATAGCAATCACCAAAAGAGAAAAATGGGTTCCACAAGTTATGGCTTCAAGGAGGATGACAAGTTGACTGGAAGGGATGACTTCCATGCTTGGAAGATGATATTAGATCTCAAATTAGAAGACCATGATCTCATGGACTATGTACTAGGTAAGATACAAGAGCCTCCATCCACTGCTACTGCTGCTGCCAAAACCAAGTATAAGAAGGGGGAGATCAAAGCGAAGCTAATGATCAGGGAATCCACACATAAAAGTCTGGTTGCCTACATATCTGAGCTAGGCACATCCAAAGAGATGTATGATAAGCTGATACAAATGTTCAAAGTCAACAATGAAAACCAGGTGCTATTCTTCAAGAATCAATTGAAGAATCTGAAGAAAGGCAGGGATGAGTCTGTCCAAACATACTTTCTGAAACTGACCGAGATCAGGAACAATCTGCTGGCTATTGGGGAGATAATAGCTGATCGTGAGATGGTACTCACCGCACTTGGAGGGCTTCCATATGAATGGCAAGTATTCAACACTACCATTCTCAATAATAATACAATTCCTAACTTTGATGAGCTACTGTCAAGATGCATGCAAGAAGAGACAAGAATGAAGGAATACGAAAATGACATAAATGCTGCCTACGCTGCTCATTCTAGAAAGAAGAACTCTGGTGCTTCAAAGAACAAAGGAAGAGCAGGGGCCCAAGGAAAGAAGGGCAAGTGTTTCACTTGTCATAGGCCAGGTCATCATGCTAGAGAATGTCCTTTCAAGAAGGATTCTCCCGATAGTGATGACAACAACAGCAACCGGAGGAATGGAAATCAAAGAAACAACAAGTCCAAAGGAAAAAGGAAGGCTCCCTCTGGCGGAAACAATCAACCTTTCAAAAGGTCTAGAAACTCCAGGTATGAGGAGTCAAATGTTGTTGATAAAAGAATCTTGTATCGGCATCTTTGCTACATCCCTGCCCGACACTATGGATGTCTGGCTGATAGATAGTGGTGCCTCAAGACACATCACTGGGTTCAAGGAAGCACTTTCTGACATGGTTGAGAAGGATACTCATCTGGAAATTATCCTTGGAGATAATGCCACATATCGCGTGAAGGGGACAGGGACTGTGACCCTCCACTTGTCTCAAGGACAAGTCCTACATTTGCAGGATGTACTCTATGTACCAAAATTGAAGAAGAACCTCGTCTATATCAGCCATGGAAGACAAAGTTTTCAATGTGGCATTCACTGATGGAAAGGTGCACATGTGGAAGAAGAATCTCAAGGAAGCTATCGTGATTGGTTTTAGAGTTGGAACACTCTCCCAGGTTGAAGGAAGTCCACTGGGAGCTATGACATGTGATACTATTCGACAAATTGAACTATGGCACCGGAGGTTTGGACACCTTCATTACAAGCCCCTTCCCGAAGCAAGGAAGGTGGTGACAGGGATGCCCGAATTTGGAAATAATCATGAAGGTGTATGTAAGGGTTGTGCCGAAGGAAAGCATTCAAGGGGACCTTTCCCCTCAAGTGTCACAAAGACATCTGATTTTGCAATTGGTCCATTATGATCTATCTGGTATGCTACTCGTAACATCCTTGGGAGGATGTTCTTACTATATGACATTCACTGATGACTTCTCCTACAAAACCTGGATATACTTCTTGAAAAAGAAGGATGAGGCTTTCATGTGGTTCCGTACCTTCAAAGCCTTGGTGGAAAATATGACAGGGAAGAAGATCAAGATTTTGAGGACTGACAATGGCACTGAATATGAGTCAAATGAGTTCAAGGACTTTTGCAGAGAAGCTAGCATTAAGAGGGAGACCACTACTGCCTATACTCCTGAGCAGAATGGCGTTATTGTACGAAAGAACAAGACCATTGTGGAAGCTGCTCGTGCCATGCTATGTGACCAGGGTCTACCGAAGTTTTTGTGGGGAGAAGTTGCGAATACTGCTGTATACATTCAAAACCGATGCCCTCATTCCACTCTGGACTCCAAAACTCCCGAAGAGGTTTTCACTGATAAGAAACCTGACGTCTCACATTTTAGAGTTTTTGGATGTCTCATTTATTTTCATGTGCCAAAAGAAAAGAGAAGTAAGCTAGATGCTTCTAGGAAGAAAGGAGTATTTGTGGGCTACAGCGAAACTTCTAAGGCCTATAGAGTCTATGTACCTGGTCAAAGGGAAGTAGAGATATGCCATGATGTCACTTTTGACAAAGATGCTTCCCTAAAGAAATTAGTAGATCTTCCGAGATCTGAGGAAAATCATGAAGCAAGGCCTAGAAATCAAGAAGAACCGCAGGATGAGACAATGCCTGATGCTGAAGGACCAATGGACCCAATCGATCCATCTCCTTCACTGAGAAAGAGACCATCATGGCTCAGGGACACTCTCGAAGATGCAGAGGGACACGCTGCCCCGAGGGGGACATTCTGAGAAAGAAAGAAGCCGTATAGATACCAAGGGTATCTGGTTGCCATGAGTACTAGTGTACAATCTGAACCTGGATCTTTTGAGGAAGCCGTAAAGCATAAAGTCTGGAAGGATGCTATGCACGAAGAATATGAGTGCATAATGAAGAATGATGTCTGGGATGTGGTTCTAAGACCGAAGGACAAATCAGTTGTCACCGCAAAATGGCTCTACAAGATCAAGCATGGATCTGATGGAAGTGCTGAAAATTTCAAGGCAAGATTTGTTGCCCGTGGCTTCTCTCAAAAGGAAGGAATAGACTATGATGATATATTTGCACCTGTGGCACGATATACCACCATTCGATCAATCATAACCCTTGCTGCTATGCAAGGATGGAGTCTTCATCAGATGGATGTCAAGACTGCTTTTCTGCATGGTGCAATAAAGGAAGAGGTGTATGTAGAACAACCTCTGGGGTTTGAAGTCCAGGATCGGGACACCCATGTCTGCAAGTTGAAGAAAACCCTCTATGGGTTGAAGCAAGCACCCAGAGCTTGGTACGAGAGGATAGATAGCTACTTGATAAAGCTGGGCTTCACTCGAAGTAATGCTGATCCGAACCTTTACTTCAAGGTTGTCCAGGGGAAGCCTCTCATTCTGGTGTTGTATGTGGACGACCTCTTCCTGACAGGTGCTGACCCTCTCATTCATCAATGCAAGAGGGAGCTTGCTACTGAGTTCGAGATGAAGGACCTAGGACTGATGCACTACTTCCTAGGCCTGGAGGTCTGGCAGAAACCTGGCGATATTTTCCTTTCTCAAGGAAAATACATTGTGAAACTTCTGGAAAGGTTTGGTATGGTGGACTGCAAGTCCGTGACAACACCAATGGAACTGAACTTCAAGAATTTGAGTGGCAGCGCTGTTGGGCCTGTATTGTCAAATCCTACTGAGTTTCATCAACTCGTAGGGGCCCTGATGTTCTTAGTGAACACCCGTCCAGATATACGTTTTGCAGTGAACACTTTGAGTGAACAGATGGTTGAACCTCATCACTTTCACTGGGTTGGTGCCAGGAATCTTCTTAGATACCTTCGAGGCACGATAAACCATGGGCTGAGATACACTGCCGGGAGCATGACACTCCTTGGATATACTGATGTCGATTGGGCTGGCAATGTGGTGGATCGTAAGAGCACATCGGGATGCTGCTTCAATCTTGGTTTTGCTTCGATCTCATGGATGAGCAAGAAGCAGAAGTCGGTGGCTTTGAGCACTGCAGAGGCCGAATACATTGCAGCAAGTATGGCCTGTTGTGAAGCAGTTTGGTTGCGAAAGCTCTTTAGTGAGCTGTTTGGACATGTGCTAGATACCGCCATGATACTCTGTGATAACCAGAGTGGGATTCGCTTGACCAAGAATCCTGTGTTCCACGACCGATCCAAGCATATTGATATCAGGTACCATTTCATTCGGGATATGGTACAGCGAGGCGCCGTAAGGCTCGATCATATAGGAACTGATGAGCAAGTCACGGATATTCTCACTAAGCCCCTGGGGAAGGTCAAGTTCCTAACCTTCCGTGAGAGACTTGGTATCGTGGAACGACCCTATGATGTGGGTCCTGTTGGACGATGAGCTCGAGGAGCTCTGGGGGGCTTTGGGGACAGCTTCTCGGAGCTATGAGCAACCACAAGGCTAGGCCTGCCAAACCTTTTTGGTGTGCTTGGACCCCACCGTTGTGATTATTGAGTTGGTTCACCTCTCATTATCTGTGCCCCGTATGCATCCTACCCATTGAGTTCAGGGCTCATGGGAAGTACCTCTCATTTGGCCAATGAGGTGGGAAAAGCTAGAGACTAGTAGCAAAGACTAATGGGCGCATCAGAGATTGTTGTACTCTCTATCTAGGATGGCACGGTCCAACCATTTGATCTAGGATCAAGTCTTGTGAGGTCTCGGACCTCCGCCTGACTTCGGGTCAGATGAACCAACTTCGGGTTGGTTGGAGACTCTTTGTGAGTCCGATAGAGGTTTTGACCTCTGGGCTGAATCTGTCAGCCGGGAATGATGTCTTTGTGACTGACCCACTTCTGTTCTGAAATAAAGAGGCCAACAAAGCAAGTTACGGCGGGATGACGCACGATGTTTGATTGCATTGGTGGATGGAGTTCTCCCTAGTTGAGAGGGAGTGTTAAATTTGGACAACTAGGTCCAAACTCCATCTTGTGATGCTCAGATGAAGATTCCAATATTTGTATTGGATTCCTCTTTCAGAGGTGTAAAATCGATCTAAAATTGATTTTAATCTGATGAGCAGAACATTTATTTTGAATTTATTATTTATAATAAATTTAAGTGCAAGTCGGCCTTAAGGTTTTTACCCCCAACAGATGTGTCACACACCTCTCATGATTGGTATTTATAGGGTCAACGTTGGAGCATTTTTCACTCATCTCATCACACATCTCCTCCTCTTATACGAGCATCTAAGAAGCTGATTCATCTCACACGTGGGAAAGAAGGACGAAGTTTACCACAGCAAGAAGGATGAAGTTTAACGCAGCAAGAAGGACGAAATTCGCTGCAGCTAGAAATCTGCGGTTAGGTTTTCTAGGGA
The DNA here is from genome assembly GCA_034641835.2 of Pinus albicaulis. Lineage (NCBI taxonomy): Eukaryota > Viridiplantae > Streptophyta > Pinopsida > Pinales > Pinaceae > Pinus > Pinus albicaulis. The sequence goes on along the minus strand of CM076579.1, from coordinate 43,068,651 downwards.
AGTTTGACCAGCATTGACTTTGGTCAACACATGGTCCGATTGGGCTGAATTTTGGAGGAGACTTCGATCTAAGGAGGCCATACTCTTTGGCACAGAAATCGAGGTCAAAGGTTGACTAGAAGTTGAGATGCATTGACTTTTAATGCTGCTGCCCTGCGTTGACTTTTCTGGGCAGCGTTGACTTTTCTGAGGTCGACTTCTGAGTTGTTCGTGTGACTATTTTGAGGATTGTTGTGACACATGCTGGGTTGGCTGACCGTGAAGTCTTTGTTGGTTGAAGCATCCTGTTGACCGCAGTAACGCACCATCACCTTTATCTGTTTCTGACTTGTCTTCTAAAGGATCACTTGTATGTTCTATCTGCATTTTACTTGTAAATCCATGTGATTGTTGTTGATAAAAGTAAAGATGCATCAAGCATAGAACATCTACAAAATCTTACATCGACAGAAGACAAGCCAAAAAAATATAAGTGTGTGGGTGCGTTATGGCGGTCAACAGGATGCTTCAACCAACAAAGTCTCAATACGGTCAGCCAACTAGAAGTGTCACACACACAACTCTTAAAGACAATTCATCAAAAATCAACATAATTCAACAAAAGAAACCCACGTCCAGATTTCCAGCATCATCCATATTTACGGCATCATCCATATTTACAGCATCCAGATTTACGGCATCCATTTCCGGCATCATCCAGATTTACGGCATCATCCATATTTACAGCATCCAGATTTACGACATCATCCAGATTTACAACATCCAGATTTATGGCATCATCTAGATTTACAGCATCCATTTCCGACGTCATCCATATTTACGGCATCCAGATTTAGATCATGAGGATGTGTGTGATGAGATGATTGAAATGTCCTCCAACATTGACTCTATTTATATCAATCACTGAGGGTGTGTGACACATTTGCTGGGGGTGTAAAATCTTAAGGCCGACCTGCAGATATTTTGAAAGTATTAAAAATAAATTCAAAATAAATGTTCTGCTCATCGGATCAAGATGATCTTTAGATCGATCTTGCACCTCTTCGAAAGAGGAACTCAATAAAAATATTGGTGTCTTCATCTGAGCATCACAACATGGAGTTTGGACCTAGTTGTCCAATTTTAACACTCCCTCTCTGCTAGGGAGAACTCCATCCACCTGTGCAATCAAACATCATGCGTCATCCTGCCGTAACTTGCTTTACTGACCTCTTTATTTCAGAACAGAAGTGGGTCAGTCACAAAGACATCATTCCCGGCTGACAGATTTAGCCCAGAGGTCCAAAACCTCTATAGGACTCACAAAGAGTCTCATACCAAAACGGAGTCGGTTTATCTGACCCGAAGTCAGTAGGAGGTCCGAAACCTCACTTGGACTCAAGAGAGTCATATATACTAACCCGAAGTTAGTCTCACTGACCTGAAGTCAGTTGGAGGTCCGAAACCTCACATGGACTCAAAGAGTCACATACCAACCCGAAGTTGGTTTATCTGACCCGAAGTCAGTAGGAGGTCTGAAACCTCACATGGACTCAAAGAGTCACATACCAACCCGAAGTTGGTTTATCTGACCCGAAGTCAGTAGGAGGTCCGAAACCTCACTAGACTTGATCCCAGATCAAGTGGTTGGACACGTGTCATCCTAGATAGAGAGTACGACAATCTCTGATGCGTCCATCAGTCTTTGCTACTAGTCTCTAGCTTTTCCCACCTCATTGGCCAAATGAGAGGTACTTCCCATGAGTCCGGAACTCAAATGGGTAGGATGCATATGGGGCACAGATCATGAGAGGCGAACCAACTCAATCATCATAACGGTGGGGCCCAAGCACACCAACAAGGTTCGGCAAGCCTAGCCCTGTGGTTGCTTATAGCTCCAAGAAGCTATCCCCAAAGCCCCTCAGAATAGGGTCGTTCCACGATACCAAGATTCTCACGGAAGGTTAGGAACATGACCTTCCCCAAGGGCATTGTGAGAATATCCGCGACCTGCTCATCAGTTCCTATATGGTCGAGCCTTACGGTGCTTCGCTGTAACATATCCCGGATAAAGTGGTACCAGCCATCAACATGCTTGGATCGTTTGTGGAACACGAGATTCTATGACAAACGAATCCCCCTCTAGTTATCACAAAGGATAACGGTGGCATCTAGCACATGCTCGAACAACTCATTGAAGAGCTTTCACAACCAAGTGACTTCACAACAGGCCATACATGTTACAATGTATTCGGCCTCAGCGGTGCTCAAGGTTATCGACTTCAGTTTCCTGCCTGAAGCAGATCTACGTGTGAAGTAGCATCCAGATGTGCTCTTGCGATCCACCACACTGCCAGCCCAATCGGCATCAGTATATCCATGGAGTGTCATACTCCCAGCAGTGTATCTCAGCCCATGGTCTATCATGCCTCAGAGATATCTCAAGAGTTTCTTGGCACCAACCCAATGAATGTTATGATCAACCATGTGTTGACTCAAAGTGTTCACTGCACAACATACGTCCGGACGGGTGTTCACTAAGAACATCAGGGCCCCTACGAGTTGAAGATACTCAGTAGGATTTGCTAGCACGGGCCCAGCAGCGCTGCCACTCAACTTCTTAAAGTTGAGCTCCATTGGTGTCGACACGGACTTACAGTCCATCATACTAAATCTTTCCAGAAGCTTCACAATGTATTTTCCTTGAGAAAGGAAAATCTCGCCAGGTCTCTGCTAGACCTCGAGGCCTAGGAAGTAGTGCATCAGTCCTAGGTCCTTCATCTCGAACACAGCAGCAAGCTCCCTCTTGCACTGATGAATGAGAGGGACAACACCTGTCAAGAAGAGGTCGTCCACATACAACACCAGAATGAGAGGCTTCTCTCTATCAACCTTGAAGTAAAGGTTCGGATCAACATTACTACCAATGAAGCCTGGCTTCATCAGGTAGCTATCTATCCTCTCATACCAAGCTCTGGGTGCTTGCTTCAACCCATAGAGGGATTTCTTCAACCTACAATCATGGTTGTCCCAATCCTGGACTTCGAACCCCAGAGGTTTCTCCACATACACCTCTTCTTTATCGCACCATGCAGAAATGTGGTCTTCACATCCATCTGATGAAGACTCCATCCTTGCATAGCAGCAAGGGCTATGATAGATCAGATGGTGGTATATCGGGCCACAGGTGCAAATATATCATCATAGTCTATGCCATCCTTTTGAGAGAAGCCATGGGCAACGAATCTTTCCTTGAACTTTTCAACACTTCCAGTAGATCTATGCTTGATCTTGTAGAGCCATTTCGAGGTGACAACTGCTTTGTCCTCTAGTCTTGGAACCACATCCCGGACATCATTCTTCATTATGGACTCATACTCTTCATGCATAGCATCCTTCCAGACTTGATGCTTTACGGCTTCCTCAAAAGATCCAGGCTCAAATTGTACAATAGTACTCATGGCTGCTAGATACCCTTGGTATCTACTTAGCTTCTTGCTTTCACGAATGTCTCCCTTTGGGGCCATATGTCCCTCGGCATCCTCGAGAGTGTCCCTGAGCCATGATGGTATCTTCCCTATTGAAGGAGGTGGATCAATCGGGTCCATTGGTCCTTCAGCATCGGGCATCGTCTCATCCTTCGGTTCTTGATTTCTAGGCCTTGCTTCATGATCTTCCTCAAATCTCGGAAGATTGACTACTTTCCTCAGGGAAGCATCTTTGTCAAAGGTAACATCGTGGCATATCTCGACTTCCCTTTGACCAGGGACATATACTTTATAGGCCTTCGAACTTTCGTTGTAGCCCACAGACATTGTGGTCTCCCTCTTGATGCTAGCTCCTCTGCAAAATTTCTTGAACTCGTTCGTCTCATATAATAAGAACATCCTCCCAAGGATGTCACGGGCAGCATACCAAACAGATCAGAATGTACTAATTGCAACGTCTCATATAATAAGAACATCCTCGCAAGGATGTCACGGGTAGCATACCAGACAGATCAGAATGTACTAATTGCAAGATGTCAGATGTCTTTGTGACACTTGGGGGAAAAGGTCCCCTTGTATGCTTTCCTTCGGCACAACCCTAACATATACCTTCATGATTATTTGAGAACTCAGGCATCCCCGTCACCACCTTCCTTGCTTCGGGAAGGGCCTTGTAGTGAAGTTGTTCAAACCTCTGGTGCCATAGTTCAGTCTGTCAGATAGTATCACATGTCATCGCTCCTAGTGGACTTCCTCCAACCGGGTAGAGTGTACCAACTCTAAACCCAATCGTGATAGCTTCCTTGAAATTCTTCTTCCACATGCGCACCTTCCATCAATGAATGCCACATTGAAACCTTTGTCTTCCATGGCCGAAACAAACACAAGGTTCTTCTTCAAATTAGGTACATATAGTACATCTTGCAAGCGGAGGACTTGACCTTGAGACGAGTGGAGGGTCACAGTCCCTGTCCCTTTCACGGGATATGTGGCATTATCTCCAAGGATAATTTGTAGATTAGTATTCTTCTCAACCATATCAGTAAGTGCTTCCCTGAACCCAATGATGTGCCTTGAGGCACCACTATCTATCAACTAGAATTCCATAGTGTCGGGTGGAGATGCAGCAGAGAGGGCAGATACAAGAATGAATTCATTTCTTTTATCATCAAAAACATTTGATTCCACATACATGGAATTTCTTAACCTTTTGAAGGGTTGCCCATTTCCGCCGGAGGGAGCCTTCCTTTTCTTGACCTTCTTGAAAGGGCATTCTCTAGCATAGTGACCTAGCTCAGAGATGTAGGCAACCAGACTCTTATGAATTGAGTCCCTGATCATCAGCTTTGCTTTGATTTCCCCCTTCTTGTACTTTGATTTGGCAGCAGCAATTGCAGTGGATGGAGGCTCTTGGATTTTACCCTACACATAGTCCATGACATCTTGGTCTTCCAAATTAAGATCCAATGTCATCCTTCCTAGTCAATTTTTCATCAGCCTTAAAGCCATTGTAGTTTGAGGAACCCATCCTCTTCTTCGGTGATTGCTACAAACTAGGGCTTTGTTTTCACCTCAGCTTCGATACCATGTAAATTTGAAGATGTTCTATGCTTGATGCAACTTTACTTTTATCCCTAATGTCAGTCAAAAACCACATAAACAAGAAAGTAAAGTGTTGATAGAACATACCCGTAGATCGACAGAAGACAACCCAGAAAAACATTAGTGTGTTGGTGCGTTATGGCGGTCAACATGATGCTTCAACCAGCAAAGTCTCAATACGGTCAGCTAACCAGAAGTGTCACACACACAACCCTTAAAGACAACTCATCAAAAATCAACATAATTCAATAAAAGAATCCTACATCCAGATTTCCGGCATCATTCAGATTTACGGCGTCATCCATATTTACAGCATCCAGATTTACGGCATCATCCATTGTTACACCATTTTTTGGTCATCTAACCTATTATCATTAAATGAACCCAAGTACACCATGTAAGACCAATTTTACCCTAAGTAAAATTGCTTTCACTATGTGAAATAACTTAGTAAAACACCTTTATTAAGTTGTTTATGGTCTAAACAAGAAACCCCAAAAGGAAATAATAAATAAATCTATATTTGTTTATATTTCCTGGTCATATTTAACCCAAAACAAGGAAATCAATTAAATAAATCCTTATTTATTTGATTATTTCCTAGGAATAAGTTATTTAAATCCTATTTAAATAATATTCCTAGTTAAATTTGACTAAATCATTTATAAATAATTAAATAATTCATTATTTATTTAATTATATTCCCACCATTTCCTTAAAATAGTAAATAAATCATTTATTTATTTATTATTTATAAATAAAGGAATTGACCCAAGTCAAAAATCATTTTCCCTCCAACAAATATAATAAAATTTTCCTAAAAGGTGGTTCTAGAATTTGATTAATAATATTTTATTCATACATCAAGTTCTAGATCGCCCTAATATTTTGTTATAAATAGAAGGGTTTTCCCCATTCATTAGTCACCTTTCATTGCATTAGATCACTCTGGATCTATACACTTGGTCACATTTTCCATTTTTGCCTTGTGAGCTCCCATTGAGTTCTATGTTTGTCTGGGTTTCCTACACCAACAAGAGAGAGGAATTTTAGATCTGAAATGCTGAGGACTTTCAAGAACCCATCCCATTGAGGAGAACTGGAAAACACCTTTCTTGTTTTCCTCTCAGGTGCCCCTTTTTAATATAATATAAAAATTCTTTCAAATACATTGTTCTTGTCTTGTCTATTGGATGCATGGACCCACATTTTACTTTATCTGCTTAATGTCTTTTATGCTTAGATCTGGATTTGTGCAGCATTATTTGGATCACCTAATTGCAGATTTAAAGATATTTGGCAGCCATAATCGATGTTAGGGCTATTTGTTATGCATAGCTAAAGTGATCTTTTACGACGAAAGATTCATACTAACATCCATATTTACGGCATCATCCAAATTTACGGCATCCATTTCCGGCATCATCCAGATTTATGGCATCCAGTTTTAAATCATGAGGATGTGTGTGATGAGATGATTGAAATGTCCTCCAACGTTGACTCTATTTATATCAATCACTAAGGGTGTGTGACACATTTGCTGGGGGTGTAAAACCTTAAGGCCGACCTGCACATATTTTGAAAGTATTAAAAATAAATTCAAAATAAATGTTCTGCTCATTAGATCAAGATTATCTTTAGATCGATCTTGCACCTCTTCGAAAGAGGAACCCAATAAAAATATTGGTGTCTTTATCTGAGCATCACAACATGGAGTTTGGACCTAGTTGTCCAATTTTAACAAAAACTCTAGATCTACAGCTCCTAGCTAATCTAGGGCCAAAAATACTAACTGATCCACACCTTCAAATGGGATTTACAGAACTAAGCCAGATCTAGGCCTAGAAACCCCAGCGTTGCATGCACTGCGTCAGCCTCTGAAGCCCCTGAAAGCCTCTGCGTCAGCCTTGGATGGCCTCCAAACCCTCAGCGCTGCTCCTGGAAGGGACTACGTTAGCCCAGAATGGGTGACGCAGTCACTACGTTGCCCTTGAAGGGTCTCTGCATAACCCCTGAAGGGTTTCCTGAAAATTACGTTGTCCTTGCTACTGCTGCTGCTGCCTTCCTCTGCGATGTCCTTGAGCTGATCTCTTCTCTACCTCTTGTTTATTCTAGACCTTGGGATCAAATCATCCCCTTGGTCTAAATTCCCCTCTCTGCATCTGAAACACTTCTGAGTATTCTTAGCAAACCCTGCACTAGAATCTCAGCTTAGCTTCAGTGCTCTGCCTCTGTGTGTTTACAAATGACCCCAAGCCTTTCCTTTATACTTTTCTTGTTGGGAAACCAATGGCCATGATCAGATCTTGAATCAATGGCTAAGATTAAAAGAGAACTTGATCCGTGTGACTTAAGACAATTTCATCACATGTTTAATTAAATTCACTTTAATTATTTAAGTTCCCTAAGTTTTAACTTAGGAAATACGTTAAAATAATTAATTAATTTAATATCTCCTAAACCAAATGAAATTTCCCAAATAAATTTCTGGGTGTTGTAGATCAAGTGTACTCTAGTCCCTCCACAAAATTTGGGACCTAGAGCACAACTGATGCTACCCCAAATACACAAAATCTCAACACAGTCTCCACGCAGACTCATGCAGGCCCACGCACTTACTACGTAGAGGCAGCACAGAAGCTGCATTGAGATTGTCTGCTCACGCAGAGGCAGGACAGAAGCTGCGCTGAGATTGTCTACTCACGTAGAGGCCAGACCGGGTGACGCAATCCAGAAGATGATTGTTGTTCAGAGTGCCGAAAGCTGATCTGCGGACCTTCAGCAGTTGCTGGTGGGGTGAAAATTTTGTTGGTGTAGAATTTAGCATAAGTTAAGTTGACGAAGAGCAGGATGAGAACAACTTCGAAGAATGATTTCTTGCCAAAGAGATTTGTAGATCGATCAGAGGATCGAAGAGAGTTGTTTCATTTTGTTTGGCAGACTTCCAAGAGAGGGAGTCATTTGTCAGAGGGAACAGAGGGTGCCTTCCTCGCCAGGGACCCTAGATCCGAGTCTCTAGAATAGAGAGGAGGATTCATTCCAACAAATTTCTGAGCAGTGGCTCCACATGGACTACATGATCAGGATAGTTTGGACGGCATATCCAACTTTGCAATCTGGAAGGCCAGAATCCTGGTATTAATGGAGGCATACGGCTTGAGGGCGCATGCATAAAAATATTGGCTACACTTACCGATGCGAAGCTCCTGGAGAAGCATGAAGAAGCAACGGCTCATGCCAAGTGCTTCATTATGCACGGGGTCAAAGATCATGTGGTTCCACACATAGCCGAGAAGGCAATAACTCATGAGATGTGGGTAGCTCTGACCACATTTTATGAAGGAAGGTCCGTCCACAGAAACATGCTTCTGGAGAACCAGCTGAGTTTATTCATGATGGTTAAGGGAGACGAGATCGACCCTTTTCCATCCAAACTACAATCAATTCGGGATCAGCTGACTGGCATGGGGTTCAAGGTAGATGACGATGTTATGGTGAGGACTACTCTCAATGCAGTCATAGAGGACTGGGAAACTTTGGTCCAAAGTATCCTAGGCAAAGCAACCCTTCCCAACTGGGACAACATGTGGTCTATCCTCCAACAAGTTGAAATCCGCCAAATGACCAAAAGACAGTACAACACTGGTTCGAGCAAAGTGAAGAAGGAAAAAGAATAATATGCAGCCTTGGCATCAAAGAGGCAGAAAGGGAGAAAGAAGCGTGACCTGTCGAAGATCCAATGTTTCCAGTGCGGCGAACTAGGACATTTCGCCAACAATTATCCTCAGAAGAAAAAGGACAAGGAGGCTTCTAGCTCCAAGGCTGCTATAGCAGACAATGACTCCGGAGATGACGTAGCCATGAGCGCTCATGAACAATGAAAGTGGGGCGGTCTTGATCTATAGAGCAGCTATAAAGTGGAGGGCAAAATCCTTGAGTAGCCCAACTCTTGGATCACATACGAGCTACAGGAGCCTTAAGACGGTAGCGGGGCAAGTGGAGCAGTGGGTGCAGAGAATCACAGATGGAGCAGAGGCAGAGCTGGATGCTGAGAGGGAGCAGCACAGTGTAGATGCAACAGCAGCGCAAAGGGGCTAATGTGACTTCAGAAGCGCAGAGCAGGCTTGCTTATGCAGTGCAGAGCTGCAGCAGTGCAGAGGCTTCTGGAGGACAATGCAGCACAATAGTAGCCTCCAGATGGGAGCACAGAGTAGCTGCCTATGGAGCTTTACTGATGAGATGCAACCCAATTGACTTGTTTGTCAAAGATCAGGCAGGAGAACTTGAGTTTCTTATTCTCAGCAACTGAGTTGCAGTGCAGCAGTTGGCAACACGATGTAGCAGATTGAGAGGGAGTTGCAGTACAGATGTGGCAGTGGCGGTGGCAGTGTCATGGGCAGCAGTATGGGAGAGCAGCAACTACACAGTGATGAAGGGCAGCAAACCAAGCATCAGCGCAGAGACCCACACCAAAGACCAGTGCAGAACTTCGGAGTGAAGTATTTTTGCTAGAGCACATTCCTCTCTAAGAGGGAGTGTTGAGATTTTGGGGTGTTGGGGTAGCATTGGATGTGCCCTATCTCCCAAACTTTATGGAGGGACTAAAGTACATGAGATATCCAAGACCCAGAAAGCGATTTAAGAAATTCCATCTTGTTTAAGAGATATTTAATTAATTAATCTTTTAATTAAGGACCGAAGTCTAACTTAGGAAAATTAAAAGATTAAAGTTAATTAAATTAAACATTTGATCAAAATGACTTAAGTCACACAGATCAAGAATCTTCTAATCTTAGCCATCGGTTCAATATTAGATCACGGTCGTTGATTTTTCAACGAGAAAAGTATGAGAAGAGGGCTTCGAGTCAGTTGGAGAACACACACTGTGGCACAGCACTGAAACTAAGCTGGAATTCTAGGGCGTGGTTTGCTAAGAATTTCAGAAGTGTTTCAGCTGCAGCGAGGGGTAGTATTGGCGAGAGGGATGGTTTGATCCCAGGCCAAGAGTACAAAGAAGGTAGAGAAGCAACAGACCGAGGCAATGCAAAGGCAGCAACTACGCAGCTCAACCAAGAGCCCAGCAGGGGCAGCACAGAGGCATCAGGAGCTACGCAGGCTTGACGCAGGCCCAGAAAGGGCAGCACAGGGGCAACAGGAGGCCAGTAGGGCTGACGCAGGCCCAGCTAGGGCAGCGCAAGGGCAGTGTAACCTAGTCTGGGGTGATGCAAGCCCTTCCTGAGCAGTGCAGGGGCTGACGCAGAGGGTTTCAGAGCAGCGTTGGGTTTTCTGAAGACTGAAAAGGGCTGAGTTCTGTAAATCCCATTTGAGGGTGTGAATTAGTCAGTTTTTCTGTCTCCAGAATAGAGGCATAGTTGCAGTTCGTTTATTTCTCTGTCGGGTTAACAAGTTTGTAGGAATTTATAGGGTAAGTTCCGTAGATCAAGAACCAAAGGTCACTGCTCACAAACAGATCATAAATCAGTACACCAGTATAATCAGGTGGTGAAAGCCCTCAAAGAGGGAAATAGTCCAACGGCCTGAGCCAACGCGGCCACTTCAGGCAATTTATTAATATAAAAAGAAAAGTTACATATGTTTCTCTCATAAATGGTTACCGAACAAATGACCCTCCATGCTCTTTAAATAGAGATCGTGGACCAATCGGGTGTTAAGCCACGGATCAAGTGTTGTTAATACCGAGGTGAGAGATAACCATCGGATCACTACAAATCGTGACCGTCGGATTATAAGTTACAAATGTACATGGTAAAGAAACACACTTTACCTAACTCTACACTAGACTAAGTTATTCTTAACTATTTCCTATGTGTCGGAATATCCTAACATCCCCCTTAAGAACAACTTGGGATAGGATTGAAGGATTTACAAAGGTGACACAAAAGGAGCCTATTTCCTATGTGTCGAAATATCCTAACATCCCCCTTTAAGAACAAATTGGGATAGGATTGAAGGATTTACAAAAGTGACACAATAGGAGAAGGAAGGAGGCATTAGAGCCTATCCCCCCTTAATGACAACTTTCCTGAACTCCAAGCATGGATCAAAGTTTGGTAAACTTCGCTTCTGTGAGAGTCTTCGTAAAGATATCAGCTACTTGATCATTGGTTGGACAGTACTGCACTTCAAGAACACGATCATGAATGAGCTTTCTGATGAAGTGTATGTGGAGTTCAATGTGTTTCATACGCTTATGCTGAATTGGATCTTTACATAGCTAAATGGCACTCTGATTATCACACCAAAGTGTAGTTGGATGCTGTTGATGAAGACCAAATTCAGACAGGATCTGATGAAGCCACATGGCTTCCTTTCTGGCTTCAACTACACCACGATACTCCGCTTCTGCTGAAGAGAGAGAGATGGCACTTTGTTTTTTACAAGACCAAATAATAGGTCCTGAACCAAGAGTGAATACATACCCTGCAGTCGACTTTCAATCATCAGGGTCACCAGCCCAATCAAATTCAATGAAACCAATCAACAATGGAGATGCTCCTGCACTGTAATGAATCCCGAACTGAACTGTACCTCGAATATATCGAAGTATTCTTTTAGCTGCTTTCTAGTGGCTTTCACGAGGTTGGTGCATAAATCGAGAGACAAGACCAACGGCAAAGGAAAGGTCAGGACGGGTATGGGTTAGATATAGAAGTTTACCAACAAGTTGATGATATAAGGTAGCATCAACTTCAGGGGTAGTACAAGTGACTGAAAGTTTGACTCCAGACTGAAAGGGAGAAGGGGCTGGCTTACAGTGTTCCATGTGAAAGTGGTGTAGAAGATCACAGGTATACTTGGACTAAAAGAGGGTAATGCCTTCCTTGGATTGCAAGACTTGAAGACCAAGGAAATAATGCAAGTGTCCTAAGTTTGTCATTTCAAACTTCTTTTTGAGGCTAGACTTCACATGGTTTATATGGTTTGGATCACTACCAGTAAGGATAAGATCATCAACATAAAGAACAAGGATGGTGAAGGACTTACCCACTTTCTTGGTGTAGACAGTGTTGTCAGAATGGCACCTAGAAAAGCCATTATCTAATAGAAAGCTATCCATTTTGGCATACCAAGCCCAAGGAGCTTGTTTGAGACCATAGAGAGACTTCCTAAGGCAACAAACAAGGCTGGAGTCTTTTTGGATAAAGCCAGGGGGTTGTTCCATGTAGATTTCTTCATGCAAATCTCCATGTAAGAAGGCGGATTAAACATCCATCTAATGGACTTCCCATTTAAAGGAAGCAGCAAGGGAAAGAACAAGGTGGATAGAATTCATTTTGGCAACAGGGGAGAAGGTTTCAGTATAGTCAATGCCTTCAACTTGTGAAAATCCTTTAGCAACAAGACGAGTTTTATGTCTATCCACTTTTCCATCTGGTCCAAACTTGGTTTTGTAAACCCATCTGCATCTGACAAGTTTTCTTCCTTTTGGAAGAGGAACAAGATCCCAAGTATTGTTTGCCAATAAGGAACGATACTCTTCATTCATAGCTTCATCCCAATTTGGATGACCGGAGGCTTCTTCAAAGGTTTTTGGATCAAGTTTTTCTGGAACTTGAGCTAATAAGGAAGAGGCTCTTTCGAACTGAGAACGTGTATGTCGTCGATCGGCAGGGTCACCTGCAAGAGAACCTGTTGCATCCCGAGTAGAGCGGACCCATCTTGGAAGCGGTGGAGTATAAGGAACAATTTCACGAGCTGGAGGAGGATCGTCATCCTCGTTGTCATCATCTGCACTAGAAGTAATGCTATTAAAAATAGAAGAAAGAGAGAGGTGGCACATATGCCAAATCAGGCTCGCAGGCCAAAGGTGGCACACCCGCCGAACTAGGCTCGCAGGCCGATATATTTTCATCAAACTTTACATCTCTTCTAATGATTATATTTTTGGATTTGGGTTGAAGAAGTCTATATCCTTTGACATCTTCAGAATATCCAACAAAAATACATTTTTCACTCTTAGTTTCTAAGGCTTTATGTTTCGCATATGGAATATCAACCCAAGCATCACTTCCAAAAACATGAAATTGACTTACATCTGGTTTGATTGAGCTCCAAGCTTCTTCTGGAGTTATATTCTTTAAAACCTTAGTAGCATTGCGATTTACTATGTAATTTGCACAGTTAATGGCTTCTGCCCAAAAATTGAGACCAAGTCCTTTAGATTGAAGCATACAATTAGCCATTTCTTTTAAGGTGCGATTCTTCCTTTCAGCTACACCATTTTGTTGTGGAGTATATGGAACAGTATGTTGCAATTGAATGCCATGCTCAATGCAAAAGTTGATAAATTTGTTGTTAACATATTCTCCTCCATTGTCTGATCTTAACTTAAGAATTTGATGTCCAGATTGTTTCTCAACAAAGGCCTTAAAGGCCAAGAACATGTTAAAAACTTCACTCTCGAGTTTTAAGAAGTATATCCAAGTGCGTCTAGAAAAATCATCAATGAAAGTTAAGAAGTACTTGCAACCAAAGAAAGAAACAACAGGAAGTGGACCACATAAATCATTGTGCACAAGCTGCAAAGGGGCTAAAGCGTGCCAAGAGACATGTTTGTCAAAACTATCCCGATGATGTTTTCCGAGTACACATCCGGAGCAAACACCATCTCGGCAAGATACCATAGGAAGGCCCGTCACCATATTTTCTTTACATAGAGTTTGAAGAGAGCGATAGTTTAAGTGACCAAATCGCTCATGCCAAAGTTTTGTCACTTCATCATTGAGCAACAAAAATGGAGGGAAGACATGATGATCCAAAGTTGTCAAACTTATACAACCTTGTGGAATCATTAGCAATGCCAGTAGCTAAAATATGTTTAGGATCTTTGAGGTCCTTGATTACAAAATCATGAGGTGAGAATTCTACTATTTTCCCTTCACCTGGATGAGTTATCTGATAAACAGAGAGAAGGTTGCATGATAAGGTAGGAACGCATAGTACATCATTAAACTGACCATTATCGAGATGAATGGCTCCAGATCCTACAACACTAAGAGATCTATCATCACCAACATAAATATGTTTGGTGTTACAATCATTTAAAGAAGAAGACATGGCTTTATTTTTGGCCATGTGATAAGAAGCTCCAAAATCAATGAGCCACTCATGAGAATGAGAAGAGGAAGATACATTTAATGCATAACCAAATCTTGATGCTTGACAACCACAAGCAGAAAGTGCCATTTCTGAAGATGAAGGTGAAGAGTGCTCCAAATTGATGTTGTGCTTCTTCATTGCTGCTTCTAAGGCTTCCATCTTCTTAAAACATGTGGACTCTATATGGCCATCACGATTGCAAAAGTTGCAATGCCTATCTGTCTTCTTTCCTTTGTTTTTATATGCCTTATAATTTTGGTGAGTTGATTTTTCAATTTGCGGCTGAAATTGCTTAGGACCCTTGTTTGGTTTAGGACCATACTTTTTAGGATACTGCTTCTTGGGATTCTTTTGATATGATTGCTGTTGGGCTGCTAAGGCTTTCTTAGAAGCGTTTCCAGGAGTGATAAGACCAAGGTGTAAGAGTTTTTCTTGTTCTCTTATCAAAGAATCACAAAAGGAATCAAAAGAGGGATTCTTATAGGTGGTTCCTGAAGAGATGATGGCTTCTCTAGTGGAATGAAAGGAAAAAACAAATACAGAGTAAGCAGGGCCAAGCTTAGCAAGAGTGCAATAGATGAGGCTACTATCTTCCTTTTTGACCTTATAACCTTCTAAAAGAAGTCTAAGGGTCTTAAATTTGGACAAAAAGTCTTCAATAGAGGAGAAATTATTAGGGTCCAAAGTAAGCAACTCATTTTCAAGCTGGTGAGCCTTGATTTGATTTTGAATGCCAAAGACAGTATTTAGCTTATCTAGGGCTTCATGAGAGGTGTCAATGTCAAGGATATGAAATCGAAGCTCTTGAGCAATGGTCATTCCTATCAACCCTTGTGCTTGATCTTGTTTATTTTCCCATTTAGCAACTTTATCATCATCAGAAGGTTTAGTTTCTACCCCTATGGCTATTCTGTAAAGCCCTTTACTTTTAAGTATATCTACCATGTGAGGTATCCATTGGAAATAATTGGTGCTGTCAAGAATAATTGGGCATGCACTTTCTATTTTTTTTATTTTTTATTTTTATTTTTTTTTATTTTTTTATTTTTTTTTAACTGAAGCTGAGAAAAGCTTAAACTAACTACTCCAATGGAAAGATCTCGAAAAATTAGCCGTTTCAAAAAAAACGGCTCAAAAAATGGCTTCTGAATGAAGAAGTTATGCCTTTTGAAAAATCTGAGTTGTAGATGCCGAATAGTTACGGGAACAGGATGAAGTACGGCTTTTTTTTTTTTTTTTTAATCCGCCCCTTTGAACAAAAACTTTTTACAAAATAAGCTTGAGAAGGAGACTTGAACCCAAGACCTCTATTCTCATAAACTAACCCCTCACCAAGTGAGATAGTAAAAGGGTCATGTAATTGTTTGAACGGAGGAAAGGGGTTTTTTTTTTTTTTAACTCTTCGGTATGCGTGCCTTTTCCTGCACAAAAAACACAAAAACTGAGCAAAAAAAACAAATTGCAAAGCCTTATGGTTAGATTTTCGGTTAGCCTTACCGGCAACTGTCATTTTTTTCACTATTTATGATTTCCCGAGATCGCACAAAGACACGGGGAAAGAGCATACGTAGCAAATCCCTTTTTCCTGTTTCTGATTTGCCGAGATCACACACATCGCACAGCAAAGAGTATACATAGAGAAGAGGGTATAGATCTGGCAAATAAATAAAACCTAGAAATCGAAAATAAAAAAAAATGGAACCGAAATAAGCAAAACTATTAACAAATATAACTGCAAAGCAAATGCTTTATACCTCCAGATCTAAACTGTCATAACTTGGGCAGCCGGAAACCTTTTCGCATGAAACGAAAGGCATTCCTCACTGTAATAGACAGTCCAGACACAATTGAGTAGTTCTCCAAACCCAAAAATGTTCAAAAATAGTAAATCTACAAAACGGCATTCACATGCAGTCAAACCGGCTTCAGATTTTGATCAACAACGGACGCGGCCCTCAAAATAGCTCTGATACCATGTAGGAATTTACAGGGTAAGTTCCGTAGATCAAGAGCCAAAGGTCACCGCTCACAAATAGATCACAAATCAGTACACCAGTATAATCACGTGGTTAAAACCCTCAAAGAGGGAAATAGTCCATGGCTTGAGCCAACGCGGCCACTTCAGGTAATTTATTAATATAAAAAGAAAAGTTACATATGTTTCTCTCATAAACGGTTACCAAACAAATGACCCTCCTTGCTCTTTAAACATAGATCATAGACCAATCGGGTGTTAAGCCACGGATCAAGTGTCATTAATACCGAGGTGAGAGATAACCGTCGGATCACTACAAATCGTGACCGTCGGATTATAAGTTACAAATGTACATGGTAAAGAAACACACTTTACCTAACTCTACACTAGACTAAGTTATTCTTAACTATTTCCTGTGTCGGAATATCCTAACAAAGTTTGGTACTCAGATCTGTTGTACTTAGATTCTACTTAATAATAAAAACCCTCCAACAGTGAGAAGGCCAGTTTCCCCCATTGGGTTTTTCCGGGGACTGTTGTCCAGAAAATCCTTGTGTCATATTATTCAGTTTAGATCTGTATGTGTAGGATGTTAATGTATTTACTTCAATGTTAATGCTGAAAAATTCAAATTAATAACTTAATGTATGTAGGAGAAGTAAATCAGAAATTTAACAGTAGGGTTTCTATTTGAGATATTCACTTTGTATCAGAGCAATTGCAGATCTAGATGGATCTCCAGCGAGACAACTGAGGAAATCTGTGTTGCAAAAAGCAGCGACAGTAGAAGTAGATAAACAAGACCAAATAAGGCAATGCAACAGCAGAAGGAAGCAGTGCTGAGCAGAGGCAAGGGTGACGCAGTCTCCACGCAAACTCACGCAAGCCCACGCACCTACTGCACAGAGGCAACACAAAAGCTGTGTTGAGACTGTCTACTCACGTAGAGGCCAGACCGGGTGACGCAATCCAGAAGCTGATTGTTGTTCAGGGTGCCGGAAGCTGAGCTGCAGACCTTTAGCAGTTGTTGGTGGGGCGAAAATTCTGTCGTTGCAAAATTTAGCCTAAGCTAAGTTGACGAAGAGCGGGAGGAGAACAACTTCTCAAAAGATTTCCTGCCAAAGAGATCTGTGGATCAATCAGAGGATCGAAGATAGCTGTTTCGTTTTGTTTGGGAGACTTCCAAGGGAGGGAGTCAGTTGTCAGAGGGAACAAAGGGTGCTTGTCTTGCCAGGGACCCTAGATCTGAGTCTCTAGCATAGAGAGAAGGATTCGTTTCGACAAATTTCTGAGCAGATGGCGCCACATGGACTACGTGATCAGGATAGTTTGGACAGCTTGTCCAACTTTGCAATCTGGAAGGCCAGAATCTTGGTAGTCATGGAGGCATACGACTGGAGGGAGCATGCAGAAAAAGTCTTGGCTACATCGATCGATGCGAAGCTCCTGGAGAAGCACAAAGAAGCAGCGGCTCATGCCAAGCGCTTCATTATGGACAGGGTCAAAGATCATGTGGTTCCACACATAGCCAAGAAGGCAACGACTCATAAGATATGGATAGCTCTAACCATATTGTATGAAGGAAGGTCCTTCCAGAGAAAGATGCTTCTGGAGAACCAACTGAGGTTATTCATGATGGCCAAGGGAGAGGAGATCGACTCTTTTCTATCCAATCTACAATCGATTCGGGATCAGCTGACTGGCATGGGGGTCTAGGTAGATGACGATGTTATGGTGAGGACTGCTCTCAATGCAATCACAAAGGACTTGGAAACTTTTGTCCAAAGTCTCTTGGGCAAAGCGAACCTTCCCAACTAAGACAACATGTAGGCTACCTTTCGACAAGAGGAAATCCGCGAGATGAACAAAAGACAGTACAACACTGGTTCGAGCAAAGTGAAGAAGGAAGAAGAGAAAGATGCAGCCTTGGCATCAAAGAGGCAGCAAGGGAGAAAGAAGAGTGTGTAGAAATCTCACCCCCACTCTGATTTTCAGTTTCACCTTATCACTCCCATTTAGTTAAATGCCCTTTGCCATAGCCATATGTACAAAAATTATGGAAATGAAATCAATTATGAAAAGACAAATTTGGAGATTTCATAAGTGATGGAAATGCAGAAATAAAAACATAGGCTAATAGAACAGCCACACACCAAAAATGACACGGTGATTTTTGGTCAATGTGACCCTGAAAAAACCCCCTACAACTCTTGGGGAAAACCAGTTTGAGAGCTCTTTATTTCTGAAATTGCTTTTACAGAGAAACATAAATACACAATAAAATTCTAGCAACCACAAATTCACTTATCTCGTTTTACGTGCTTGACCTCCACCTCGGAAAATGTGCCAACAGCAAAACAAATTTTTTATAGCAAAATTTACAGTATTAATTGTTGTACAGACAACCTTGAAAACTATGTTGGAATAGCTGTACGGACTACTTGGAAATGCGTGCCAAAAACAACAGTACGGATTGCCTCAAAATGTGTGCTAGAATAGTGATAAATGCTGCCTCGATTTTTGTGCTAAGGCCCAGCAGTATGGCCCTCGAAATTTGTGCCTAAAAACATTGCAATAAATGTTGTACCTTCTTGATTTTTGTGCCAAGATGCCTTGAAAATCGTGCCTCTATCCTACTATACGGACTACTAAAATAATGCCTTGGGGTGTGTGCCAAGGTTTGCTAGTCTCCTCTTCTTCTCTGCTCAGAAAATTTCCTTTGCTCTCTTTCTCTTAAACACTGAAGTGATCTCTTCCTCTTTTCCTCTCCTTTTACCCGAAGTGACCTTTTGGGTAACCCTAAGATCTAATGACTGAGATTAATTTAGATCTAGGGGTGAGAATAAATGTGCATTTAATTCTCACTTTCTATTTTTAACTCACCCACTTAAATAAAGGCCCACTTAGGCTTTTATTTCCATAGTCACTTTTTCACTTTCTAATTTTTCATTGACTTTGATAAAGTCACTTAACAATTAGAATGTGACTTTATCACTTATAAAGTCACTTTAAAATTAGATTTGACTTTACCACTTATAAAGTCACTTTAGGAGAAAAGTACGAATATATTTGGACACTTTTCCCTAGGCCAAAGATCAAAGCCTTAGGGAATCACTTGTCCTCTAGTACCCAAATTTTAACAGTCCCTCTTATCGAGGAAAGTGTTCCTCACCACTCCCATCTTGTCTCTCGAATAGACATGCTTGCCTCGTGGTAAGGCTTTGGTCAAAATGTCCACTACCTGCTCATCTGTGGAAACATACTCAAGCTTGACAACTCCCTTTTGGACATAGTCTCTAATGAAGTGATACTTGATCCCGATATGCTTTGACTTGTCATGAAATACTGGATTCTCCGTGAGTTTAATGCAACTCTAATTATCACAATAAATCACTGAAAGTCTCAATGCCTAACCAAATAGACCAAACAAAATCTTGCAAAGCCATATGGCCTCACAACTAGCCAAACTGGCTGCCATGTACTTTGCTTCTGCTGAACTCAATGCAACTGACTGTTGCTTCTGGCTGAACCACGACACAACTATCGAACCCAACCCAAAACAACACCCTGAAGTGCTCTTCCTATCAGAAGCACAACCTGCCCAATCTGAATCAGTGTACCTTGCCAATCTCACCCCATCTCCCTGTCTATAATCCAGACCAAACTCCATTGTCCCCTGCATGTAACGAAGAATGTGTTTTGAAGCCACCCAGTGCACCCTCGTGGGCTCACACATGAACTAACTCATCGTGTTAACTGCAAAACATATATTTGGTCGAGTGTTAACCAAATATATCAAAGAACCAATCAGTTGTCTGTACAAAGTAGGATGCACCAACTCGGAATCTGAAGCATGAAGCTTCTTCCAGTTAGTGATCATAGGTGTAGACTTGGGTTTGCAATCCTCCATGTGAAATCTACTAAGCATGTCCACAATATACTTCCCCTGTCCTAGGAAGAAATGCTCCTCCTCCTACAACACCTCCAATCCCAAAAAGTAATGCAGCAAGCCGATATCCTTCATCTCAAACTCTGAAGCAAGATCTCTCTTGCAACCCTCATTGAGTCTCTCTGCACCTGTAATGACCAAGTCATCCACATACAAAACCAGAATGAGAGGCTCCTCACCTACCATAATGAAGTATAGGTTTGGATCAGCATCACTCTTTGTGAAATCCAACTCCTGCAAGTATGCATCAATCCTCGAGTACCAAGCTCTAGGAGCTTGCTTCAGGCCATAGAGTGCCTTCGTCAATCTGCATACGTGGAAATCCTTCCCATGCACCTCAAAGTCCTGCGGCTGCTCAATATAAACCTCCTCCTGTATGAAGCCGTTGAGAAATGTGGTCTTCACATCCATCTGGTGGATCTTCCAACCCATCTCTGCTGCTATCGATATAATGGAGCAAATGGAAGTATATCGAGCCACGGGAGCGAAGGTCTCCTCATAGTCAACTCCCTCTACCTGTGAGAACCCTCTCGCCACAAACTGAGCCTTGAACTTCTCGATGCTGCCATATACAGCATGCTTTATCTTGTAAAACCATCTGGAAGTAACCACCGATTTACCTTCAGGCCTCGGCTCCACCTCCCAAACATCATTCTTCATGATAGAAGAATACTCCTCCTGCATGGCCTCTCTCTAGACATGCTGGCTAGTTGCCTCCTGATAGCTAGAAGGCTCAGAATCAATGATGCTAGTGATCAACGCCACATAGCTACATAACCGCTCAGGTGGTTTGCTCTCTCTAACCTGTCTCTTTGGCCCAGCAACAGATTTGGCCTCGCGCAAGGTGTCCTGAAGCCACTTGGGCTTCCTCTTCCCTGAGCACACTTCTCCCACCAGAGTAAAAGAATCTCCATCATCATCAGAAGCCTGAACTCCTGAAGGCCTGCCAACTGACCTCATGCCTGAACCTGTGCCAGTAGATGCCGAAGTACAGTGTGAACTGTCCATCAGTGGACTACCCTGTGAACTGCTCTGCGGACTACTCTGCATGCTGCCCGAAGCACCACCCATCTGACTCTGAGAGCCACTGCTCACTGACGGACCTGACACTCTAATCGATGTACCTCGTGATCCCTGTCCACTGGATCCCTGTGACTGACTCAGCTGCTCCTGAGGGTCTAGTGAATCCAGACACTCTAACACCTCCAGACACTCTAACTCTCGTGACCTCCTGAAAGCTCTCTCCTCCTCGAACTTCACATCCCACCTGACAACAACTTTCCTCTTCACAGGAATATAAATCCGATAAGCTTTCGAGGTCTCACTATTACCCACAAAGATGCCCTTTTTTGCAGTGGGCTCTAGCTTGGTCCTCTTCTCCTTGGGAACATAGGAGTATGTAATGCACCCAAAGATACGAAGGTGACCAACATCAGGCTTCTTTCCAGAAAAAGCCTCCTCCAGAGTCATATTGCCGAAAGCACGACGTGGACTCCTGTTCTTAAAATACACAGCAGTGTTGCAGGCCTCTGCCTACAAAAAAAAAAGGTAACCCCTGATCATGAAGCATGACTTTGGAAACCCCAACGATGGATCTGTTCTTCCTCTCCGCAACCCCGTTCTGCTGGGATTTGTAAGGAACTGTGAACTCCCTCCTAATGCCTGCCTCTGCACAAAAATCAACAAACTCACCAAGGGTATACTCCCCTCATTGTCCGACCTGAGGACCTTGATCTTCCAACCTGTCTGGGTCTCCACAAGAGCTTTGAACTCTTGAAACCACTTGAAGACCTCACTCTTGGTCTTTAAGAAATAAATCCAGGTCTTCCTGGAGTGATCATCAATGAATAACACAAATACTCATAGGCACTCAAGGATACATGAGACATCCGACCACTCACATCGACATGAATCAAGTCAAGAATCCATGTTGATTTGTTGTCACTGTCGGGAAAAGGGGATTTGGAAAACTTCCCCATAGCACATCCTTTGCACACACCAAGGTGATCAGAACTGAAATCTGGCACACCAGTGGTGACCTCCCGCAATGTCCTCAAGGCCCCATCATACATGTGCCCCATCCTGCGGTGCCAAAGCTCACACAAGTCTGAACTGCTAGATCTACTAGATCTACTGTCAGTACTGCTACTTAATGCCATCAGGGGTTGGAATGAGAACTTGTACACCTTGGCATGGCGCACACTAATCACTCTAGCTGAATTAGCTGGAGTGCCCCTAGGATATATAATCACCTGCCCTCCTCCTGAACAACACATCATACCCTCTGTCCTCAAGTGCTGAGACGGATATTAGGTTCTTCTTCATTCCAGGCACATATAGAACATCTGACATTTTCAAGGGAGGTTTGGGTTCCCTATCAAATGTCAATGTCCCTACACTGAATGCTTTAACAATGTTGTCATCTCCAAGTACTACCTCAATATCAGTGCCACTCTTTGAAAGCTCTAAGAAGTACTCCCGAACTCCTGTCATATGACGAGAAGCCCCACTACCAACATACCAAATACCAGAAGATGATCTGCTAGTGGAGGGAAGTGCACACTCCCTCTGAACCTGTGTGGCAGGTGATCTTGCACTAGTGGCCTCACAAGCTATGAACCCAAACTCCCGATCAAAGCTCTCTGAGACATGGTTGCTTGGGAGCGAGAGCGGAAGCGCCATTTTAAAAATCTCCCAGTCCAGAGCGTTTATATATATATATATATATATATATATATATATATATATATATATATATATATATTGATGCATATATGTCAACAAAAGCATGTAGAATGATCAATTAGACATAAAAAACATAAAAGCATAGATTGAATCATATAACATCAATCATCTAGAAGTTATAATCTTCGTCAACCATGCCCACAAGTTGGAAGCATACAACATATTGACTCTTGAGTATCGCGAATCATCAATCTGAAGGTTTCAAGCTTTCAAAATTCAATATATAACATCTATCATCATTGATATATAACATTTATCATCATTGATTTCAAATTTCAATATCTAACATTTATGATCATTGATATATATCATAATTCATTTATCATCATTGATTCATTGATTTCAAAATTCAATATAGATTTATCATCATTGATATATAACATTTATCATCACTAATTCATTGATTTCAAATTTCAATATATAACATTTATCATCATTGATATATATCATTTATCATCATTGATTTATTGATTTTAAAATTCAATATATACAATTTATCATCATTGATATATAACATTTATCATCATTGATTCATTGATCACCATATAACTTTCATGAAGCATCATATTCATAATTCATAATGACTTGTAAACTTATAAATGCCAACTTCAAAGTTTCACCTTTCAAATTCAAATTTCAAACTTAAATTGTCATTAAATATATGAAAGAGTCAAGTTTCAACTGTTCAACTGTCAACAGTTATAAAAGATAAAAACTACTAGAAAATAGAAAAGACTAGTAAACAACAAATCTATTTTATCTATTGGTTGGCCCCTTGCCACGCCCACGAGAAATGTCTAATTTGTGCGAGCCACGAGGAAATGATGGTGTTCTAGTACTCTCAGGAGTACCACATCCACGACCATGACTAGAAGGTGGAGGCTGAATCTGCAAAGGAACAATAGTTGGATATCGAGGACTAGGACTGGCACTGGCACCCGCACTGCTACTGGATGGTGGGACTGGCCCTGTGTGTGGCGGTGCTACTGATGCTTCATCATCATCCCTAAAAAGTTTTGCTTCCAATTCTTCCATATGTACCGTGTCGTCCTCCAAATTATCATCCTCTAGGTTGTTGTCCCAAACTCTGTATGATTGATCCTCATATGCCCGATCACAATAATGGCTCAACAACCTCAAGTTGTAATGCACATAAACCAAGCTTTCAGCTCAGTTTTCATTCAACCTGTTTCTTCTCACATTATGTATGAAGCTGTAGGTGCTCCAACACTTCTCTGCAGAAGAAGTATTCACAACCTGTGAGAGAACTTTTTTTGCCAACTTTAGCAAAAGTCCCATTCCACCATATGCTTCCCACCATTTGAGAGCATCAAATCTGTCTCTGTCTTCCATTGCATGGAAAGAACCAAAGTTAGCAGTGCAACTGAAGTATGTGCCTAATTCAAGGCGCAATCTAGCACACTCCTCCCTGTCGGGTCCCAACTTTTCTAATGCCTTCATGTATCCCTGTTGTACCTCTGGATCTGTGTGAGGTTTGATCCTAACCCCACCTCCAGGTGCAGGTTGGCCCAACCAAGATAGAGAGTAGTATTTTGGCATAAGGATATATGCCAAGGCATGTAGTGGAACATTGAGTTTATTCCACCGTGCACACACACAGTCGTGAATCATTGCATACAAGTTGGGATCATTATCCTTAACAACATCTTTTATTTCGCCCAACATGCTATCCATCTGCTCATAAACCTCCCCAATCATTGGTTTATCTGTATCTGCAAACCGAATCATGTGATAAATGGGCTTGGTGAAGTTCAAAATTTCCCTTACACGTGCCCAAAACAAAGGGTCAAGGGCGGTCTCCTCCACATGTTCAAAACCTTGCCTGTCAACTATTATCGCTACCCTGTCCTTTAATACCTGCCAGTGTGGGCTTGATACCATTGCAGCCAATGAGTCTCTTACCTTCAAAAGGCGCCTGAAGGTGAGGTAATAGCTAGCAAATCTAGTCTTTGTTATCTTCAACAACTCCAATTTGGAGTGAGTACGCAAAATCCCATGGGTATTGCTATGATTTGTAATAAATTTTATCATTTTTTTACCTCTCTTGTAAAAATCACCAAGCCATTTGAATTGAGGTTGTTTGTTTTTAATGATATCATGCATCAAAAGGTTCATTGTGTGAACCAAACACCCAGACCAAAATATGTTGGGGTATTTATCCTCAATAATTGCTCCTACTGCCTTATAGTTAGCAGCATTATCAGTGATGACTTGTATGACATTGTATGGCCCAATCTTTTCAATTATTGCAAGTAATGGTTCTACAATGTTAATGTCGGTCTTGAATTTGTCTGAATAATCATATGCTGACAGGAAAATTGCACCGCTAACCGACACAGCCAAAACACTTATCAATGGCTTTCCTTTTACATTGGTCCATCCATCAGAGACAATGGACACCCCATGCTCATTCCACGAATTTGTCATTCTAGCCAAAGAATGGTTTATTTTAGCTTTTTCATGATCAAGACCAACAGTTCTAGCCTTGTCATACCCAGGGCTCCTGTATCCTTTGGGGGCATTATTAATGGCAGAAACCATTTCATGCTAATAAGGTGAGCGAAGAACATTGAATGGCACCCCACATGCATATAGAAACCGGAAATTTTTTGAATCCACATCATTCCTACACCCTTCGTCAAGGAAATCGGATATGGTTCTACGCCTTAATCCAAGTGTGCCACTGCCTCCATAACCACTGCCATAGGTGGAAGTTGATGGACTTCTTTGTCCATGATGTGATGCACCTGATGATGTATAAGAATCAATGAAACCCCTAGATCTTTTAGATCCCTGTAGGGCAGCCTCCTCTTCCTTTCTATATTTCTCTCTCTCTGTTGCTGGCACACTAACACAAATTTTGATTCCTAGATTTTTGTCTCCATCCCCTGGCATTTTCTCACAAAGGTGCCTTCTCGCACGGGTGTATGAACCATGGTATTCTTTAATGCAATGGGGGCAAAGAAATTTAGTGGTTCCACCACCTTTCCCTCCCTGCCTCTGAACATATTTCCACAAAGGTGTCTGAGTTTTTTCTTGTCTAATTGGGGTATCTGTGGCCTCATGTTCTCCACTCCCCCCTTCCTCCTCAGCATAATCCTCCTTCTCTTCAGGATTTTCATCAAATCCACCATAACCCACTTCTTCATCCTCCTCTTCTCTAATGTGCCTCTTTCTTCTACTCTCCAACACCATTATTACAAAGAAAGGAACCAACATGATGAAAATCCCTAGCCATATAGCCATGATGTTTCAAGTTTCAAGTTTCAAGTTTCTAGCCTGCAAAAAAAATGGAGAAATGCCAAATGGGAATAGGAAATGCAACATAGGAAAAAACAATTCAATTTTTAAGTTTTCAACACAATAAAATGCAACATTCAAAAAAAAAAAATCAAGTTTTCATTTTTGAACAACTTAAAAATTCATCCTAGAAAATACAAAACTAGATTAGAAGACCTACTCTTTCTTGCAATCCTCTTCTTGCTCTCTTGCAGCTTGCTCCTTACTCTCTCCTTGGCACTTCCGCAGCTCTGCTCTCCAACTCTTGCTCCAAACTCTCCTTCTCTCCAACTCTGCTCCAAGCTCCTCTTGCTCTCACTCACTCAACTAAAACAATAAAACAAAATGAGGGGAGGGTGGGCTTTTATTTACGCAACCCTCCTCCCTCCCTCTAAAAAAACAAACGAATTTTTTTAAGATTTTTTTTCACGCCGCCGAGGAGCGTTCGGGAGCGAACGCTCCCTGACCGCTTCCGGCATTTAAAAAACGCTCCCGAAGCGTTTTTTAAATGCCGGAAGCGCTCAGGGAGCATTCGCTCCCGAGCACTCCCTGAAACACTCCCGAAAAGGCAGGGAGCATTTTTACAAGCTCGGAAGCACGCTCCCGAAAATGCTCCCCTCAGGAAGCGTTTTCAGGAGCGCGTTTCCAAGTGCTCCCAAAATGCTCCCAAACGAAACGCGTTTCGGGAGTGGGAACCAGGGGGGTGAAGCTTCCCCGCAACCTTGCTCTGAGAAGCCCTCTATCTCTGCAGAAGTTGCCATGGTCTTGTCCTTTCCCTTCTTGTTCTTCTTCTCCGAACACACAACTGCATTGTGTCCCAACTTCTGACAATTCCAACATTTGACTTTGGAATAGTCCTTCTCCTTGTTTACCTGCTTACCTTTACCTTTGCCTTTGCCTTCACCTCCACTTGTGGAAGCTTGCTTCTTTCCTTTGCCCTTCTTGCCTCTTGCTAACAATTCTACATTGTCATCCTCCTCCACCTGTTTGGCTACCCCAAGATGGTTCTTTCTGATCTCATTCTGAATGCAATCATCCCACAACCTCTCCCAATTGGGAAAGTTTTCCCATGCAACAATTCCATCCACAGAACTCTCCCAAGTCTTGGGAAGACCATTCAAAGTAATCTGCACCAACTCAATGGGTGGAATGGTCTCTCCAACAGCTGCTAACTCATCTCTCACAAAAGTGATCTTTGTGAGGTATGTTGTAGCACTATCAGCCTTAGCCATTTTAATGGCCTTCGGTTTCTCCCTTAGGACCATTTTTCTATTTTCATTGGAGCTCTAGTAAAGACTGGTCAAGGTTGTCCACATCTCATGTGCATATGTATTTCCTCTCACATGAAGAATGACATGATCTTTAACTCCATCTAGAATCAGTATTTTTGCCTTAGCATTCTTCTTGTTAAACTCTGCCAATTGTACAGGGTCAACACGTACTGCTACTGAGTGTTGTGTGGTATGTACTATTATGCCACAGGCTTCTGTTTCCTCAAAGATGCTCTGGATTTTCTCCCTCCATGCACTGTAGTTGCTCTGCCCATCCAACCTATCTTCAACCCTCAAGCCCAAAGACATGTTTGTTGTCCTAACAAACTGAAATTTTCAAATCTGTGGTAAAAGTTTCAATTTTTTGTGTGAAAATCAGCTTGCTATGATTTTCACTTTGTTGTCCCAAACTGCACTTTTCAACCAACCAAGCTCTGATACCATATAGAAATTTCACCCCCACTCCGGTTTTCAGTTTCACCTTATCACTCCCATTTGGTTAAATGCCCTTTCCCATAGCCATATATTCAAAAATTCTATAAATGAAATAAATTTCTGAAAACACAAATTTGGAGATTTCACAAGCGCTGAAAATGCAGAAATAAAAACAAAGGAAAATAGAACAGCCACACACAAAAAATTACAGTGATTTTTTGTCAATGTGACCCTGGAAAAACCCCCTACAACTCTTGGGGAAAACCAGTTTGAGAGCTCTTCTTTATTTCTGAAAATGCTTTTACAGAGAAACAGAAATACACAGTAAAATTCCAACAACCACAAATTTACTTATCTCATTTTCTGTGCTTAAACTCCACCTCGTAAAATGTGCCAACAACGAAACATAATTTTACAACATTAAATGTTGTACGGACAACCTTGAAAACTGTGTCGGAATAGATGTATGGTCTGCCTGGAAATGCGTGCCAAAAACATCAGTACGAACTGCCTCGAAATGCCTGCTAGAACAGTGCTAAACGTGGCCTCGATTTCTGTGTTGAAGCCCAGTAGTATGGCCCTCGAAATTCGTGCTTGAAAACACTGCAATAAATGTTGTACTTTCTCTTCTCGATTTTCATGCCAATCTGCCTTGAAAATCGTGCCTCTATCCTACTATACAAACTGCTGAAATAATGCCTTGGGATGCGTGCAAGGTTTGCTGCTCTCCTTCTCTTCTTCTCTGCTCAGAAAATCTCCTTTGCTCTCTTTCTCTTTTTCTCTCAATCTGCTCATAAAAGACTGAAGTGATCTCTTCCTCTTCTCCTCTCCTTTTACCCTAACTGACCTTTTGGGTAACCCTAAGATCTAATGGCTGAGATTCATTTAGATCTAGGGGTGAGAATAAATGTGCATTTAATTCTCACTTTCTATTTTTTAGCTCACCCACTTAAATAAAGACCCAACTTAGGCTTTAATTTCCATAGTCACTTTTTCACTTTCTAATTTTTCATTAACTTTAATAAAGTCACTTAAAAATTAGAATGTAACTTTATCACTTATAAAGTCACTTTAAATTTTAAAATTAGATTTGACTTTACCACTTATAAAGTCACTTTAGGAGAAAAGTACAAATACATTTGGACACTTTTCCCTAGGCCAAAGATCAAAGCCTTATGGAACCACTTGTCCTCTGGTACCCAAATTTTAACAGAGTGATCTGTCGAAGATCAAGTGTTTCCAGTGCGGAGAACTAGGACATTTCGCCAACAATTGTCCTCAGAAGAAAAAGGGCAAGGAAGCTTCTAGCTTCATCGCTGCTATATAGCAGACAATGGCTCTGGAGATGACGTAGCCATGAGCGCTCATGAACCACGAAAGTGGGGCGATCTTGATCTGTAGAGCAACTACAGAGTGGAGGGCAGGATCCTTGAGTAGCCCAACTCTTGGATCACATACGAGCTATGGGAGCCTTAAGATAGTAGCAGGGAAAGTGGAGCAGTGGGTGCAGAGAATCACAGATGGAGCAAAGGTAGAGCTGGATTCTGAGAGGGAGCAGCGTAGTGTAGATGCAGCAACAACGCAAAGGGGCTGATGTCACTCAGCAGCGCAAAGCAGGCTTGCTTACGCAGTGCAGAGGCTTCAGGAGGACAGCACAACATAGCAGCAGCGTAGGGGACTTCAGCGCAGATGCAGCGCAAAGGAGGTCTTCTTACATAGTGCAGAGCTTCAACAGCACAGCAGCCTCTAGATGGCAGCATGGAGCAACAGCCTATGGAGCTTCAGTGATGAGATGCGGCCCAACTGACTTGTTTGTCAAATATTGGGCAGGAGAACTTTAGTTGCTTACTCTCAGCAACTGAGTTGCAGTGCAGTAGTTGGCAGCACGATGCAGAAGATTGAGAGGTAACTACAGTACATATGTGGCAGTACGTGAGAGCAGCAGTGTCATGGGCAGTCGTACAGGAGAGCAGCAGTAGTGCAGTGATGAAGGGCAACAGGCCAAGCATCAACGCACAGACCCACTCCAGAGATTAGTGCAGAACTTCGAAATGAAGTATTTTTGCTAGAGCACATTCCTCGATAAGAGGGAGTGTTGAGATTTTGGGGTCTTGGGGTAGAATCGGGTGTGCTCTAGCTCCCAAAATTTGTGGAGGGACTAGAGTACATGAGATCTCCAAGACCCAAAAAGCGATTTAAGAAATTCCATCGTGTTTAAGAGATATTTAATTAATTAATCTTTTTAATTAAAGACCCCAAGTCTAACTTTGGAAAATTAAAAGATTAAAGTTAATTAAATTAAACATGTGATGAAAATGACTTAAGTCACACGGATCAAGCATCTTCTAATCTTAGTCGTCAATTCAAGATTACATCACGGTCGTTGATGTTACACGAGAAAAATATAAAAAGAGGGCTTGGGGTCAGTTGGAGAACACACACATAGTGGCAAAGCACTGAAACTAAGCTGGAATTCTAGGGCGTGGTTTGCTAAGAATTTCAGAAGTGTTTTAGCTGCAGCGAGGGGCAGTATTGGCGAGAGGGATGGTTTGTGTGAAAAATTTACAAACAGTTGGAGTGATAGATTTATTTCTCCTACTTATTATTTCAATAAGTTATTATTGAGAAATCTTCCAGCGAATATCAAAATAAATACCACTGCAACATTCACAATTATATATGCAGAGAAATAAACAATAGAGAACATAAGCACAAGAATCAATCACATGTACACAGTTATTTTTGGACAAGTGTCCCCAGAAAAACCCAATGTGGGAAAACCGATGCAGCAGATGAGGGTTTTATTAATCTTTCAGCAAATGATATCTTTACAGGGAAAATAACGACAGATAAATTCTGAACCACCTAAGACTGAATTTCCAACTTACTCGGACAATTCTCTGACACCCAAAACAACCCCTGCATGCACCTGTGTCACTCTGTGTGATTCTCTGCGCAGTCCCAGTGCTGGATTGAGTGGAGACTGCGTGGGGTCTCTGCACTGCAGCCTCAAGCTACCTCTAGTGACCCACTGCTGCCCTCCGACCCTGATCTCGATCACTCCTGACCTCCTCCTTCTCTCCTGCAACTTCTCGCCCTGCAACTCTCCCACTGAGTTCAAATTCTATATCAGAATGGATCTCCTTCGGGTACTGAGTGTATGCCTGACTTATTTTCCAAATGACCCTCAAGCCTTCTTTTATAATCTTCCTGTTGGAGAACCAACGGCCCAAATTAAAATATTAATCAATGGCTAGGATTAAAACTTGACTTGATCCATGTTTTCTAGAAGATTCACACTCTGACTTATTAATACCTTTTAATTATTTCATTTTCCTAAGTGAGACTTAGGGTCTTCATTAAATTAATTAATTATTTTAATAAGTCTTTAACTGAATGGAATTTCCACAAACTGTTTCTGGGTCCTTGAATGCTGCTATCCAAGCCTCCCTGCAAAGTTTGAGACTTGGAACACTTCTGGATGCTACACAAATCAACAGTTTGATCCCAGGCCAAGAGTACAACGAAGGCAGAGAAGCAGCAGACTGAGGCAGCAGCTACACAGCTTAGCCAAGATGATGATGCCAATAATTTTATTGGATTCCTCTTTCGGAGAGGTGCAAGATCGATCTGAGCAGTACAACATGGAGTTTGGACCTAGTTGCCCAAAATTAACACTCCCTCTCAACTAGGGAGAAATCCATTCACCAGTGCCATCCAAACATCGTGCATCATCCCGCCATAACTTGCTTTGTTGGCTCTTTATCTCAGAACAACAGGTGAGTCACAAAGACATCACTTCCGACTAACCTGAGGTCAGCTCAGAGGTCTGAAACCTCTATAGGACTCAAAGGAGTCTCATACACTAACCCGAAGTTAGTTTAACTGACCCGAAGTCAGTTGGAGGTCCAAAACCTTACTTGAACTCAAAAGAGTCATGTACTAACCCGAAGTTAGTTTAACTGACTCGAAGTCAATTGGAGGTCCGAAACCTCACTAGACTTGATCCCATATCAAGTGATTGGACACATGCCATCCTAAACATAGAGAGTACGGTAATCTCCGATGCGTCCATCGGTTTTGCTATCGGTCTCTATCCACATTTCCCACCTCATTGGCCAAGATGAGAGGTACTTCCCATGAGTTTGGGACTCCATGGGTAGGATGCATACAAGGCACAGATCAAAGAGAGGTAAACCAACTCAATATCATCATGGTGGGGCGGAAGCACACCAACAAGGTTCGGCATGCCTAGCCATGTGGTTGCTTATAGCTCCAAGAAGATATCCCTAGAGCCCCCTTAGAGCTCCCAGAGCTCATCGTCCAACAGGACCCTCCAAATAGGGTCATTCCACGATTCCAAGATTCTCACGGAAGGTTAGGAACATGACCTTCCCCAAGGGCTTTGTGAGAATATCCGCAACCTGCTCATTGGTTCCTATATGATCGAGCCTTACGGCGCCTCGCTGTACCATATCTCGGATAAAATGGTACCAAATATCAATATGCTTGGATCGATCGTAGAACACGGGATTCTCTGACAAACGAATTCCCCTCTAGTTATCGCAAAGGATAACGGTGGTATCTAGCACATTCCCGAACAGCTCACTGAAGAGATTTTGCAACCAAGTAGCTTCACAACAGGCCATACACGTTGCAATGTATTCCGCCTCAGCGGTGCTCAAAGCCACTGACTTCTGTTTCTGGCTCGAAGCAGAACCAAGTGTGAAACAACATCTAGATGTGCTCTTTCGATCCACCACACTGCTAGCCCAATCAGCTTCAGTATATTCACGGAGTCTGAAACTCCCGATAATGTATCTTAGCCCATGATCTATCGTGCCCTAGAGACATCTCAAGAGTTTCTTGGCACCAACCCAGTGAATGTTATGAGGATCAACCATGTGTTGACTCAAGGTCTTCACTGCAAAACATACGTCCAGACGGATGTTCCCTAAGAACATCAGGGCCCCTACGAGTTGTCGATACTCGGTAAGATTCTCTAGCACGGGCCCAGCAGCGTTTCCACTCAACTTCTTAAAGTTGAGCTCCATCAGTGTCGACACAGACTTACAGTCGACCATAACAAAACTTTCCAACAGCTTCACAATATATTGTCCTTGAGAAAGGAAAATCTTGCCAAGTCTCTGCCAAACCTCCAAGCCTAGGAAGTAATGCATCAGTCCTAGGTCTTTCATCCTGAACTCAGAAGCTAGCTCCCTCTTACACTGATGAATGAGAGGGTCAGCACCTATCAGGAAGAGATCGTCCACATAGAGAACCAAAATGAGAGGCTTTTCTCTATCAAAGGTTCGGATCAACATTACTTTGAGTGAAGCCCAACTTCATCAAGTAGTTATCAATCCTCTCGTACCAAGACCTGGGTGCTTGCTTCAACCCATAGAGGGCTTTCTTCAACCTACATACATGAGAGTCTCTATCCTGGACTTCGAACCCCAGATGTTGCTTCACATACACCTCTTCCTTTATCAAACCATGCAAAAAAAATGATCTTCACATCCATTTGATGGAGACTCCATCCTTGGGTGGCAGCAAGGCAAATAATAGATCAGAGATGCAAATACATCATCATAATCTATGCCTTCCTTTTGAGAGAAGCCACGGGCAACAAATCTTGCCTTGTACTTTTCAGCACTCCCATCATTTCCATGCTTGATCTTATAGAGCCATTCCGAGGTGATAACAGATTTGTCCTCCGGTCTCCAGACCACATCCTAGACATCATTTTTTTCATAATGGACTCGTACACTTCAAGCATAGCATCCTTCCAAACTTTATGCTTTACGGCTGCTTCAAATGATCCATGCTCAAATTGTACGATTGTACTCATGGCTACTAGATACCCTTGGTATCTATTCGGCTTCTTGCTTTACACAGAATGCCCCCCCTTGGGGCCATATGTCTCTTGGAATATTTGAGTGTCTCTGAGCCATGTGGGTCTTCTCTTTTTTCTTCCAGCAACGCCATTTGATCAGGAGCATACATGGTTGTGGTCTCCCTGTTAATGTCAGCTCCTCTGCAAAACTTAAAAGTCATTGAACTCATATGACTCACATTCGGTGCCATTATCAGTCCTTAAAATCTTGATCTTCTACTTCAAGAAATATATCAAGACCTTGTGAGAGAAGTCATCTATAAAATTCATGAAATAAGAACATCCTCCCAAGGATTTCATAGGCAGCATATCAAATAAATCAGAATGAATCAATTTGCAAGACATCAGATGTCTTTGTGACACTTGAGGGAAAAGAAAGTCCCCTAGTATGCTTTCCTTCGGCACAACCCTGACATATGCCTTCATGATTATTTTTGAATTCGGTCATCCCAGACACCAACTTCTTTGCTATGGAAAGAGCTTTGTAATCATAGGCCTGAATCCACTGTCAAGGGTTATTTTATGGAATTATAGCCATATACTGCCATACATCTATTATACATCTGACATACATCTCGACAAGTATCATTACCATACTCTGTCACATCACTGATTATAACGTTGCCATAATATTATCACTATCATATTCATCATTGTCATACTATCATACAGTACTGAAGATATCAAACTTCATGGTCATATATATATATATATATATATATATATAGATATATAGATATATATGCCACTAAAGATACCACAGATCAAATTCATATAGACTCTGCCATATGTCATATAGTGAGGTAATATATACTTTGCCATATGTTACTGAAGATAACATAGGTATGTTGCCATATGTCATTGTTCTAAGACTCATCGACCAGCCATTATCCTTAGGTTTCCTTAGACATCATTAAAAATCAGACATACTTTAACAAACTTTTCATGTAAGAACAATTTTACATACCTCTTCTTTTGTAATATTCCTAATTTGCGACAGCAAATTGGAATATTCTATTTTGTTTATTTTTCCACCTATAGTTGGTAAGTAAATAAAAAGTGAGTAAAGAGGGTCTAAACTCACTTAAATGAAATAAGACATCCACCTAGTAGCACAACGTTGTGACTTAAGTGGGAGTCAAGGGGGGACCCAACACCACGTGGAGAAGGGGGCCTATGTACACTCTAGAAGTTTCTCCAAGCTTTTGTGGAGATAAGGATGAGGATGTGGAGGAGAGAGAGAGGCTACATTGGGTTTTGGAGGGAAACCAACACTATAAAAGATGAAGGAGCCTCTTCATTTCATTCATGCTTGGATTCTTGGATTATTGATTATTGAGTGAGACATCTGTCTTTCTTTGGCACGCTAGCTGTTTAGCCCGTCTGCTGCATTGTTTAGTGCAACCGAGTGTCTCCGTGCGGAGATCTCACCCTTAGCCCCGGGGGACTTCGAGTGCCTACTCGGGCAAGGTTATTTTCTTAGCATCATCCTCCAGGACAGCGTTATTGCTGCAGTAGCATAACACTGTGTTGTAGGGTGTTGCCGTGGTGACTTTATGACACCACCTCCTTCTCTTGTTTTTCAGAGGGAGAGCCTCTCTTTCCTTTGGAGGATCAGATTGGGAGATATTGGAGCTTATTATCAGATCTTGGCATCAGGCCTATATGTTCTTCATGGTATACTGCGCGGTTCTTTCCCCAGATCTGCGTTATTGCTGAGGGAGCAGCGTTCCAAGGGTTTTGGCATCATTTTGGAGTTAGATCTCTGATTGAGGGTGATCCTTGGATTGGCCAACCAATCCAAGTATATTTCTGATCTGATACTGAAGTTTGCTTCAGAAATTCTGAATCATTCTTTAGATCTGCTGCAGTAAAACTCAGATCTGCTTCGGCATTTTCATGTATTGCTGAAATCCCCAAGGGGAAAGTAATAAAGAGCCCTTTGGGAATTTTGTCTCATTATAGATCTCTGTTTTCATGTATTTATCACTTTCAGATCTGTAATATAATAAATATAAGCTTCAACCTCCTGGAGGAAACGCTGAAGGGTTTCTGGATCAATCTTTGTCTTGCGGCACCTCTATCTTGAGGGGTTTTCTATATAAAACTGTTGTTTAACCTTGCTGAAAGCCTATGCCTTGTTCTAAAATTCATTCTCTGATTATTTATAGTGTTATACATCATATTCCTTCAGAAAATACGCTGCCCTTGCTTCAGAAAATTTCTGCATATTCAAAGTCTTGGGAAATCAGGGTTTTTATTGACTAGTCGGGAAGGAGGAACTGTTTAACTTAGCAAAACACCTTTGTTTGAGCTGAGATTCGACATGGAAGTCCCTCTTGACCTATTCTAACATATCCCAGAACCTTGAGACGTCATTTTACGCAGATTTCCTTATACACTCATTTTAGGGCCAAAATCCTCACTTTTCCCCGCCTTTTTGCCCTTAAAAGCTGAGTAAAGGTTGCTGCTGTTATTTCTTTTGGTTGCTGAGCATTTTCAGACATATTATATGATAGCTGAAGCCATCATAACTGAAGAATGTGTTTTTCAGGCATGATCTGCTCAAGAATCCATTTTTGGGATATTACATCTTTTGTCTTTCAATACGTCTGCCTTCTTACAGTAGATTTCCAAAGCACTGTACTTAAGGCTCAAATATCAACTCAACAAGTTTGCCTTCACATAATAATTATGCTGCTTCAACGTCACTGATCACAGGATTCGAACAAGGGTTTTAACACATTGATTTACCCTCCACAAAATCACTATACATTAGGCCTTAAATCACTTTTTCCTATTCAAAATTCAAGGACAGAATTCCCCAAAACAACTTCAATGAATCTACCTCTCTCTTGGATCAAACAATACCACTAAATTAGAGCGCAATTTTTATTGAGGCTCTATGACCCTATCACAGAGATAAAACACAACTTATTGTCATCTTTCAGGGTCTCGGCTCTCTGCTTTAGCACAAAACATTAGAGCGAATTTATCAGACTTTAGGACAGAATTATGGATGGTTGTGTATGCTTAGAAGAGCCCCACCTAGGCCACAGAATATCTCAAAAACAACGTCCTTAAATATGCTCCAGACATTGTCCCCTCCTGATGCACAAGACAATATTATGATTCCAATGTATGTGTAAACTCATCCTATGATGGCAGAAAGACAGACTTTAGCACACCCAAAGATGATCCACTGTGAAGGAATACGCTCAGCAACAATCTATCAGAGACTTCTGTTTTTTTTTTTTAATTAACACAACTTGAACCTTCAACAAAAAAATCTTCTCCATAAATGATAATGTGATGCTTTATCCCTCTTCCACAAGAACCATATGAGCCTGAGATAGCCCAGATGTGGCAACTTCGACCCCAGAAAGGATATAGTGCCCAGATTTAAGGAAACAACCCAAAGTGTGGCTATCTTGTGTCCGGAATATGCACAAGTAGAAATAGAACCCATGTACAACAATGGTAATGACTGGCCAATAAGAAACTCGTCCCACTGAAGGGTGAACTCGAACTTGGCTGCTACAAGCTCGGATCTAGGGCCTAGTAAATGGCTTGAACTGTAGAGACCTTGTGGCACACAAATCCTCAAACCACTTGAGAATGAAATGTGACCTCAAGTTGTAGCAACGATTTTAATGGATACTCGATGTGGTCTATTTGATCTTTAATGTCAATTTGATCAGTCTCTTTATATTTATCTCCCACTTTGACCTCCTAAACTTGTATCTTGCTCTTAGCTTGAGACAATTTCCGGCTCACCAGAAGTAAGTCTCGGCCTGTGCATCTGATCATTTCAACCCTCAAACAGTCTCCAAACAAGCCCTAAATGCGTTGTGGCATTCCTTGGGGAGCCTTGAGCCTTCTCCTTGTCCACGCTGCCTTCTAGAGGAGCTAGTCCTCCTTGACAGCCTTCTACACAGCTTCAGCTATGTGCTAAGGCCTACAACCTAGCACAACAACACTAATCATGAGACAGTCCCTAATACGCATGCCCAAAGACTCCTGTTACACCAGTGTTGTGTCCCTCTGCTCCTCGGCCTATATGCCCAACAACCTCAGCCCTAGAACAACCCTACGAACCTATCTTTTAGCCTTCAAACATCCCTCAACAGATCCACACTTCACTAGCTATCCCTCGACACGAATTGGGCTTTGTCTTCTCCTTAGCTCTAATACCATGTTAATTTTTGAAGATGTTCTATGCTAGATGCAAATTTAATTTAAATTTCTAGGGCCCAAAAAACAATCACATGAAAGTAAAATGCTAATAGAACATAACAATAGATCAATGGAAGATAATCTAATGTAGTATCCCCAAAGGGAAATAACCAGTAATACACAGAAATATGCCAGACAGATATAGAAAATACAATGCTGAACCAGATCATAGAACAAGTACACATAGAATACCAGAAAGCTGAGCCATTTTATTAATCTGAAAGTACATAGAGAGGAGTACAAGAAAATCAGAATGAGTGCACCTATCCTTGCCCTAGGCAAGTGGAGACCCTCTCAGACAATAATGGCTGCAAGATAAGGACAACGTCCTAGCTGACTGAAGACTGAAGCTGGTATGCACTGGAACTATGAGCTGAAGACCAAAAGGATAGCTGATATCAATCCTCCAATCCCACACCAATGAAAACGCTGTCCCTGCTAGTGACAGCGCAGGAACAGATGGAGTGCTAGTGATGAAACCCTCTAGATAAATGAATCAGCTCCTGGATACTGGAAAACGCTGTCAAGCCCCTCCAACACAATCCTGCTCCTCAGATCAACGTCCTCCCTGATGGATCTGCCTCCTGTATGCTCAGATCTACTGGATCTGAAGCCTCCAAATCAGATCTGCGTCCTCCTAGATCAGATCTGCTATTAACCCTTCAGATCTATGCTGGATCTGACAATATCTCTTCAGATCTGCAGTCTCCCAAGCTGGATCTAGTGCTATAACTTCAGATCTGCACCATACAGAACTAGATCTGCAAATACCCTTCCAGATCTGTGACCTCCAAGTCTGGATCTATCAATGTACCTTCAGATCTGCGTTCCTCTGCCTCCCAGAACAGCGTCCTCTCTCTAAGCCTGATCTGCGTGCTTCCTTCTCCTGGACAGCGTCCCTCCTTCTTAGATCTGAACTGCGTCCTTCCTGGAACAGCGTCCTCCCTCTCTAAGGCTGATCTGCGTCCTCTTTCTCCCTGGAACAGCGTCCCTCCTTTTCAGATCTGCGCAGCCACCAGAAGGGCTTCTTCCTCTCCAAACCTGCACCAGAAACTGCTGCTACTTGCTACTGAAACTGAAAGGTGTTACTCAGAACATAACCTTACTAGGGCAGGCACTCGAAGTCCCCCGAAGCTAAGGGTGAAACCAGAAATAACCTTACCAGGGCAGGCACTCGAAGTCCCCCGAGGCTAAGGGTGAGATCTCCGATCGGAGACACTTGGTTGCACTAAACAGTGCTGCAGACCGACTAAACAACCGGCGTGCTGAAGCAGACAGAAGTCTAGCTCTCAATAATAATATCAAATCATGAATGTCCAAATGAGGTGAGAACCCCTCCTTTTATAATGCCAAACTCCCTCCAAAACTTAACTGCATCCTTACTCTCCTTTGACCTGCGCAGTTAACCTTGGGTCAGCCTGATGCCTCCCCATCATACTCATGTGGACCCCCAAGGCCCCCTCTCTAAGTTATAACGTCAATCAACTAGGAAAAGAACACTTTATTTATAAAGTGAGGTGACTAAAGTGAGGTGACCCCTCTTATTTCTCACTTTATTTATTATTTCTAGCTAAAGCGGAAAAATAAAGCAAAAATGAAATATTCCAATTAGCAAAGCTAATTGGGAATATTACAGTCTCCCCCGGCAAAACGTTGCTTGTCCTCAAGCAACTGAAGTGATGGATGCTGTAAGATCCTTTCATCCTCCCAAGTGGCATCCTCATCCGGCAAATTCTTCCATCTCACCAAGAACTCCCTCGATCTTCTGCCCGTGTCCCCAGTTTCTCCCTAGAGTGTCACATCAATAGCCCTCCTATCAGTATACCGCAGTGCCCCTCATCATCCGTAGGGCGGTAGCTCCCTCGTTATCTGCTACATGTCGGCTCAGTGCCTTCTTCGTGCATGATACATGGAAGATGTTATGAATTTCATGCTGCCCTGGGGCGAGCTCCAATTCATATCTACTGCGCGCCTCAGATCCTCGTATCACTTCGTATACGTCCATAAAAACGCGAGGCTTTAGCTTCTCGCCCTCCCTTCGCTTTGAGCCCAGGACTCGTCGGTATGTGTACGTCGTGAGTAGACTAGGTCCCCTACCCCAAAGTGTCTTCACTCGACCCTTATACGCGTACAATTATAACGTTGATTCTCGTATTTGTGTGGCTATCGTTGTCCCTGAGAGTCTGGAGAATGTCTTGGCTCTCCTGGATCCATAATTTGGCTACATGAGAGCTCGCATAACACCAAACATCATGTCCACAAAGATAGGGAATGATATCCATAGCAAGCATAGAAAAGGTGTCCTCAGATGGACATATAGTGGGTTGTGTTATAGCATTGCTACTTCCCAGATCAACTATTTCAGGCTATGCTCTCTGGCATGACGTAGTTACGCGGGGTAGCCCTCTAACCACTTGTTAACTATCTCTAAATCAATAAGTCAAAGATGCAGGGATGATAGTGCTAGGTTGTCAACTTGATCCCCCAGTCTGGGGAAACTCTGTAAAATCCACCCATGTTGTTTGTCCTGTGCTGCTAACAGTAGTCTTGGGTAGACCATACAGTGAAAACCTCAGGAAAAACAACTACCTTACACTGGCTGTACATTTGTATGATGCGTGAAAATAACGAAAAAATGACCTCTTCAGGTGTCGAGTCAACTACTCGAATCTTGCAGTCCTTGCCCTGTCTTGTGGGCAACCACATGGTACATCAGAATCCATGTCAAATACTTTCCACTTCCTTAAGATGAGCATTTTCTTCCTTGCTGGGATGGCTCATTTCTCCCTTGTTCATTGTGAACTAGCCTCCACAGCCTGTAAAGATACAAATCCTCTTGAGGGCCCTTCCATGCAAATCTCTCCGGATGGCCACGTATCTGGCAGACCCCACGGTGGCCCGCCAATGGTGAATCATGTGATGCATGAATACCTTCTCCTTGGTGAGATCTCAGGTCAGAAGATCCTGTCTGTAGTAGATGACCTCATCGGCCTGCAATATGCGCTGTCAGCCTATCTGTCCATCCGAACCTGCGTACACATCTATCTTTGGTACTGAGCCGATGGTGAGCCTTCCGATGTCAGAAGCATGTGAGATAACATGGCGGTCTCTGAGGAAAAAACTCAAGCTGCAGTTCATTCTTCCCATGACATACTCTATGTCGAAATCGTAACTGGATCTTGTGATCATACCACCTCCTCTGTATTTATACGCTCAGTACGGAGCTATTGTGATGCTGTCCTCACCGAATCTGCCACCTACGAATAGCAGCCGAATTTGTCAATGCATGCATGATGGCCGGCATCTCTTGTCATAAGTAAGGGTATAGCCTCTAGTGTGGAAGGAGCTTAAAATCTCAGACGATCGGATGACCCTCTGCATCTAGCTGCTCCAATCCCCTCTCCAGTGCTGCCCATCAGACAAAGAACAGTAAAATCGGCAATGCTAACATGGGACAAATTTGCTCATCACCTCTTGAGCATAAAGCTCGTTGTCTTGTATCTAAAGCTGCTTGAATGCCCCCTTTCTTGTAGGCTCAGTGAAGTGCGGCAAAAGTGAGGCAAGCCCATGTGAACTTCTGTAGTAGGTCGGAATGCCGATAAACCCTCGGATGCATCACGTTCCATGGCTCTGACCGGTCACGATAACCCCGAGATCTTCTCCTCGTGGACTCTCACCCACATCCTCTATAATGTGTCCCAGAATACGACACATCTCCGTCAACCCAAACTCACACTTGGAGAGCTTGGCAAAGAAGCTGTGCTCCTCAAAATGTGCAGACCACGTCTCTCAATGTCTTTGGGAGATGCTCCTCCCAGTCTCTGCTATATATAAGGATGTCATCAAGAAAACCATACGAGCCTGAGATAGTCCACGAAAATGTGGTTCATACAAAGTGGAAAGTAGCCAGTGCATTCGTGTCATTAAATGGCATGACAGCTTCCAAAGTGCAGTAATGACACACAGCTGGTCTTGAGGAATGTCACCTTTCCCTCATCATTATCGATGGTACCCGGATCTCAAATCAATCTTTGAAAGAGCCGGTGCTCCCCTCAACTCATCCATCGGCTCGTCGATCCACGGGAATGAGGTACCTGTTCTTCGGAGTCTTCTGTTGGACCATTTGTAGTCTACAACAATGCACATGCGTAATGTGCCGTCCTTCTTCTTCACCGGCCACTATTTGAAGAAGCAAGAGGCTGATCTTTGGGTGAATAGGCAGGGGCAGCAATACACAGATGGCGCTCTATCTCATCCAGAATGGGGCCTTAGGATGCCTATGTGGGAGTAGTAATAACGGCACAGCTCCACTGCTCAAGCTCAATCGTGTGCTCGGGCCCAACCACCGTCCGGTGGGCCCCATCTGAGCGGAATGTCCCCAAAAACCCTTTGCATATCATCGAGAATCGGCTGGCAGATGAGATCTCTTGTCATGTATCTACTACCTCAGAAGCCCGCAACTCTCTGCCCACTTGTAATATTCCCAATTAGCTTTGCTAATTGGAATGCTATTTTTGTACCTATTTTACTTTAGCTAGAAATAATAAATAAGTGAAAAATAGAGGGTGTTATCTATTTAGTCCTCACTTTATAAATAAAATTCTTTTCTAGATTGTGTTGACGTTATAACTTAGAGAGGGCCTTGGGGGTCACATGAGTATATTCAGGGAGGCATCGAGTGGGCCCAAGGTGAGCTAACGCCGAGGTCAAAGGAAGTGGGACGCGGTTAAGTTTTGGGAGAAAGTTTGCATTATAAAGGAGAAGTTCTCACCTCATTTTGGTTATGCATGATTTTATAATGTCTTCTCAAGGCTCAGACCGTCGCCGGCCATGGCCAGTTGTTTAGTGGAGTGCGACCTTGTTTAGTGCAGCCAGAGTCTCCATTCGGAGATCTCACCCTTTAACCTCGGGGGACTTAGTGCATACTGACAAGAGTTATTTACGGTTTTCACCCTTAGCTTTGGGGGACTTGGTGCCCGCCCTAGTAAAGGTTATTTTCGAGTAACACCGCCGAGTTTCGGTGGGACTTGGCGGCATCTGTGAGAGAAATTGGAGAGAAGAAGCCTCTTGTGGCTGTGGTCGAGAAGAGAGGGCCTGACATTCCGAGGAGAAGAACTGATCGGCCTTGGAGAGTGAGGGCAGCCAGGGGAGGCTGCGATCCGGTCCCAGCCGGGGAAAGCGTTTGTACCCGAGGAGGAGGAAGGGCGCGAATCGATGCAGGAGTGAGGACGTTCTTGTGAGGGAAAGAGAGGCAGAGATACGAAGGCACATTGATAGATCCGGCCTTGGGGTGTGTAGATCGAGCAGATATTGATCCAGTTGTGATGCAGATGCCGGGGAGATAGCATTAGATCCCGACAGGAGATTCTGAATCAGAATCTGGATCATTTACAGTCAGAAGAGATAACATGAATCAAGCCTGCAGTTAGAGATACGAAGAGATATTATCGAATCGCATAGATCCCGAGGAAAACGATGATCGATATAGGAACGGTGCGGAGAGGGACGGGACGCGGTCTGGATTGTAGGCTTCGGATCAGGTCCCAGGCATATAGGGCAATCCCATACGCGGAGATGTTGATCGTCAGACGAGTCTGTAATAAAGAACGACGGCGTTTTTGGCACGAGGGAAGTGAGCTTTTCATCTGGAGAGAAAGTTTTGGTGACAGCCTTTACCATCTTGTTCAATGTTGTCACTGTGAGGCAGGCGTTGTGCCAGCTCAACAGAGTTTGAGTATTGATATCAGCTATCTTTTGGTCTTCGGCTCATCGTTCCGATGCGATCCGACGGTCTTGAGCCCCGGTCTTAGTATAGCTGGACATCTGTTCTGCTGGCTATCATTTGTGCGAGGGTCTCCACTTGCTAGGGCAAGGATGAGTGCCATTGTGTCCCGATTTTCTGTACTCTATCTCTCTGTCCCTTTGATTAATAAAATGGCTGGGATTTTAAACATTCTACTGTGTATTGAATTATAGATACAGTTCGACATTGTGTTTTCTATATCTGCTCACAGCATATTTTGTTTAAATGCCAGGTTATCTTCCTTTGGGGATATTACGGTGGTATGGGCAGATCGCTCGGCTGTGGTGCTGCGTCTATGGCCTTGAGGATAACCCCATTCTGGAGAAACCGGGGTGAGAATAGGGAAATTTCCCTTGAGAGATGACTTCGATCGGGAATCACATGCGAATCCGAGACAAAACGACTTTAATCAATGGCGAGAGGATGATGTGGCAAGGTTTAAAGAGGCGGATCTCCGTCACATGCGGAGACATCCTAGATGGTGCGAGAGCCGATCCTGAAGCTCAAGGCCATAGAGATCGATTGGAAGAGCTCCTAAGAATTCTTCGAAGATCGGAAGACGGGCATATCTCTGCTTTTCCATCCACGGATACTCCTTCATTTGTGACGGCCTTGAGACCCTACTGTGCCCACATTCACAGAAGACACGAGACGGGTGCGGGAGGAATGCCTGTGGAAGATTCAATCCGGCCTTATTGTGACCCACCATGCCTACCTTTTCAGGTAGAGGACGAGGGTCGACACTTTAAGAAGATGTGGGTCCGAAGCTCAATATGCGGCCGTTTTTCTGCGAATGGCGGGGCTAATTAAGTGCGGATGCTCCCATAGAGCGCTGTTTGGAACACCGATGTGTAAAGCCCATGGCTTGAGGAGCGAGCACACCAACCTGAGGAAGTGGATCCCACCCGTGATAGTCACTTGCGTCATGACTGGTAAATTCCATTTGCCGATGTTTGATGGATTACCATGAAGACTTCTGGCAAATCTGGGTGGAGAAGGCGGACATCTATTTTCAGCTTAACCGGATGCCGAGACGGAGGCTATTCAGGAGTACACATTTGCATTTAGAGGGTGAGGCCAGAGTGAGTGGTTTCATGGGAGTAGCAGCTGCCCCGGGACATTCCACGGTGGC
Organism: Pinus albicaulis; assembly: GCA_034641835.2. Classification (NCBI taxonomy): domain Eukaryota; kingdom Viridiplantae; phylum Streptophyta; class Pinopsida; order Pinales; family Pinaceae; genus Pinus; species Pinus albicaulis. The sequence continues at coordinate 43,023,720 of CM076579.1, read as the reverse complement.
GACATATGTTAGGTTCACTGGAGAGTGGTGGAGGCGTTTTTGACGGAAGATCCAGGAAGCGAAGCATTTCTTTTGAGCTAGCTCAGCTGGGCCAGAGACGGGAGTGCGAGAGCATGCATCTTAGACTTCTTGAGGGGTTTGATGATGTTTGTACATCGACGACATCAGGATGGTCTATATGTTTGTGGAGGGTGTCAGAGCCACTTAGGCGGCCCTGATCGGTCCAAGCAAGCCGGCTACACTACGGGATCTTGTCGGTAGGGCTCGTCTACAAGATGTCTTGCCTAGGACACGGCCACCTTATCCCGAACGAGGCTTTCGACCCACAGGGAAGGGCCACGAGGGTTCCGCCTCCCAAAGGCGAATCCGGGAGCGAGACAGGTTGATGATGAGGCAGAGGGCGAGGCAGGAGAACGATTATGCTGCCGGGAGAAACGTGGGCACGGGACACAAATGCTCTGGCGAGGAAGGCACATTTCATAGGGTCTTCTCAAGGCAGTGGGGGAAGAGGATGAGGTGGATGATGAGCGGGAGGATGTTATGCGTGCGAGTGCCTTACCACCTCCACCACCCGATGCGGGTGGGGCATCATTCGCACCCTAAGAGGAGCTCTGTAGCCTTCAGAAATTCCCAAGTATCGACATTGCGTCTGAGCCGATGCGGCAATGATTTCGGTCCTTGTAGTCGGCAGTGGGGGCCACCCACAACTTCATTGATGCGGATGAGTCGCACGGAGAGACATACCGACGGAAGGCTTTGATGGGTTTCTGGTTGGTACCGGGAGATGGGACCTGCAGCATGTGCTCGATATGTACCGGAGCTGTACGGTGACGATGGCGCACCTATGACATTGACCGATCACTTCTTTGTGGTGGACATCCCGAGGACACCAACGTCGATATTGGGAGTTACGAGTGGCTTATGCTCTGGGGAAGGTCCGCGTGGAACCGAGCCCTTGGGAGATGGAGTGGGATGATCCCAAGACGGGAAGCATGAGAAAGAAATATCGAGAAGACACATATCCCACCTCGGGCAGTGTGATTCCGGCACATGGAGGAAGCGACCATTCTGCAAGGAGATATAGAGTGAGCGCAGACGAGTTGCGCTAGAGCGAGCGATGGATACGGGACGGGACCGGGCACGCGGCTCTGGACTACTTCTATCGACAGTATGCGTCGTTTTTGGAGACATCACCGCCGGGCGACGGCCACGAGATCGGGGGTTTTGAGCACACACGATCGAGCTGGAGCGAGGGGATACGAGCGCTGATCACCACACGGGTACTAGGCATCGAGGCCTGAGCCTCGCAGGAGTGAGATGAAACGGGCCATTCGAGTTCATTTGGCCCTTGGTGCACATCAGACCCCGACACCGGAGTCCTTTCGCTTCTTCGATGAAATGTTGGTGAAGAGAAGGGCTGATACTTGTACACATGTGCATTGATTAGAGACTGCAGACACAAGAAGACCTTTCGAGAGAGCAGAGTACCCATTCCCCCAGGGATCGATGAGCCGAGTGGATGAGTTGAGAGGAGCACGGTTCTTCTCAAAGATTCGATTTGAGATCGAGTACCATCGATGAATCTCGCATGAGGGAACAAGACATTCCCAAGGGCCGCTTTCGAGTGTCATTATGGGCACTTTGAGTTTTCTGGTCATGCCATTTGGTGGGTTGACCAATGCACCTGCTACCTTTCCAGTCTTGTATGAACCACATCTTTCGAGGATCATGTCTGAAGAGGATTTGTGCTGGATTTTCTTTGATGATATCCTTATATACGGCGCGGACTTGAGGAGGAGCATCTCCAGCACATTGAGCAGGTCTTGCATCTCTTGGAGACGCAGATTTCTGCTGCCAAGCTCTCCGAAAGTGTGAGTTTGCGATTGATGGAGATGCTGTCATACTGGGACACATTATAGGAGTGGACGGGGTGAGAGTCCACGAGAGAAAGATCCGGGGCTATCGTCGGCATGAGCCACTGAATGTGACGGAGAACTTGAGTGATTTCATTAGTGACGTGCACCTATTACAGGAAGTTGCGTCAAGGGCTTCTCCGACTATGTACCTCACGGAGTATGACGAGGAAGAGGCATTACGGACATGGTCGCGATACAGGCACGGCGAGCTTTGATAAGCTCAGGAGGTGATGAGCGGTTGTATCCCGATGTTGGCATTGCCGAATTTTACGCGACCCTTTGTCCTAGAGTGCGATGCATCGTAGGAGAGGGGGATTGGAGGCAATATTGATGCGGGAGGGTCATCCGGAGACAGGACCGAGGGGCCGGAAGCTCCTTCCACGACGAGGCTGTATCCCATATATGATAAGGAGAATCTTTGGCCATCATGCATGCGTGGCCAAGTCCCGACGATGCTCGGTAGGTGGCGGATTCGAGGTGAGACGGATCATAACGACGTCGCAGCAGTACTTTCACGGAGCGAAGATTGCGGATTCTGGGAAGCGTGCAGAAGTGGATCGAGCAAGATCCCGAGAGCTTACGACTTTGACATGAGTATGTCCAAAGGGAAGAGCATACACAGCTGGTAGTGATGCCCTTTCCGTAGCACGCAAGCCACGTTATCACTCATGAGCTTGGACGCCGGCTCGGAAGGCTCGACTGCGGATTGCAGTACTCCAAAGATGAGTTGCATGCCGGAGATCTGTGGATGTGACTGAAGATGGCAATAGCAGATGATAAGCACGGTGGCCGATGAGAGTCATCTATTACGAGGGACGAGATCTTCTTAGCCGAGCGGGATCGCAAGCTCGGAGAAGATACTCCGAGCTTCACATGATTCACCATATGCGCCCTCATGGGAGTTCACCAAGATGTACGAGGGCCATCAGGAGGTTCTGCATGGAAGGGCACTCAGAGGAGGACGTATCCTCCGGCATGTCGGGGAGTCGCGAGGTTTGTCATGACGAACAAGGAGACGATGAGCCATCCTGCGAGGTGCCTGCCGCGGCCTCGCTTTCCCCGATTCCGGAGGGAAATGGGAGGGAGTATTTCGATGGACTTCATCACGGGGTTGCCCACCGTCGGGGGCAAGGTTGCATCTTCGCTAGTGGTTGGCTAGGCTACAGCGAAGTATGCTCATGTCGCCATTCTCGGCACATCACCTACAGCTGACATAAGGTAGCGATTGTTCTTCGCGGGAGAGGTTTCGAGTTGCATCGTCTGCCCCAAGGGCAGTTGTTAGTGACGAGGGACGACCGCTTTTATGGGTGGATTTTGGCGAGAGCTCTTCCGATCAGTGGGGGACAGCGTTGACACACGAGGCACTGGATTATCATCCCCCGGAGCAGACGGGCGGACGGAGATAGTTAACAAGTGGCTAGAGGGCTACTTGCGTAACTCAGGTCGATAGGCAATGTAGGCATGAGCTAAGTGGGCTGCATCTGAGGCGAAATGCTTTGCTACAACACAACCCACCATATGTCTATCGGTATGACACCTTTCTATGCATTGCTATGGATATCATTCCCTATCTTTTGGACATGATGTTTGGTGTTAGCGAGGGCTCCGTGAGCCAAGGATATGGATCCCAAGAGAGCCAAGATATCCCTCCCAGGACTCTCAAGGGACAACATAGCCACACACACGAGAATCGGCGATAGTTGTATGTCGCAATAAGGGTCGAGGTGGAGAGACACTTTGAGTAGGACCTAGTCTACCTACGAGTTACAGCTATGCTCCGACGAGTCCTCGCTCTCAAAGCGAGAGGCGGGCTAAAGCCTCGTTTTTATGGACGTATACGAGGGTGATACGAGGATCGGAGCCGAGTTGCATGAGTTGGAGCTGCCCCAAGCAGCAGATTCTGGATCTTTCATGTCGCGAAGAAGGCATTTGAGTCGGCATGTGGCAGATCACGGAGAGCTACCGCCTACGGATCGATGAGGGGCACTGTGGTGTTCTGACAGTGAGGGCCATTGATGTGACCACCAGGGGAGAGAGCAGGGGCACGTGGCGAGGAAGATCGAGAGAGTTCTTGGTGAGATGGAAGAGACTTGCCGGATAGGGATGCCACTTGGGAGGATGAGAGGATCTTGCGACATCACATCCCTTCGATTGTTGTGAGGACAAGCAGCGTTTTGCTGTAGGGAGAGGCCTGTAATATTCCCAATTAGCTTTGCTAATTGGAATATTTCATTTTGCTTTACTTTTGCCGCTTTAGCTAGAAATAATAAATAAAGTGAGAAATAAGAGGGTCACCTCACTTTAGTCACCTCCTTATAAATAAGAGTGATTCTTTTTCCTAGTTGAGTGACGTTATAACTTAGAGAGGTAGCCGCTAGAGGGTCACATGAGTATGATGAGAGGCATCGCGGCCGACTGAAGGTAGCATCTGCTGGGAGTCAAAGGAGGGTGAAAGGACTGTGATTAAGTTTTGGAGGGAGATTTGGCATTATAAAAAGGAGGGGTTCTCACACTCATTTAGTACTGCATGATTATGATATTGATATTGAGAGCTAGACTTCTGTACTGCCCGACGGCCTTAGGTTGTTTAGTCGGTGCGACACATTTAGTGCAGCCCAGAGTGTCTCCGGTCGGGAGATCTCACCCTTAGCCTCGAAGGACTTGGTGCCTGATAAGATTTTGGTTTCACCCTTGGCTTCGGGGGACTTAGTGCCTTCTAGTAGGTTATTTTGAGTAACACCCTTAGGTTTCGATTGGACTTGGCGGCATCTTGGGCGGGAGAGGTGTTCTGAGAGGAAAGAGAAGCCTCTTGTGAACAACGAATCGAGAAAGAGGGCTGTTGTTCAGGGAGAAAGAAGGGCGATCTTACAGGTGAGGGCGTTGTTCGGGGAGGAGCCTTGATCCGAAGATCGACGAAGCATGCAGGAAGGAGGAAGGCAGGCTCAGTGCAGGAGTGAGGGCGTTGTTCCGAGCGGGGAAGGAGGCAGTCCGAAGGCACATTGATAGATCCGGCCTTGGAGATTGTAGATGCGCGGATGTTGCGGATCCAAGTTCGTAGGTCGCCGGATACGGGGAGATAGCATTAAGATCCGAAGCAGGACATTGAGATCCCGAGGAGACATTGGCGGATCCCGACCCTAGATGCGAAGAGATAACATCGAGATCCGGCCCACGGGTTGCGGATGCGAAGAGATATTGTCGGATCTAGCATAGATCGAGGAGAGAAACGATAGATCGGCCTAGAGGGCCTTGGTCGTGGAGGGACGAGAGACGCCGAATACGGGTTAGCCAGGCTTCGAGATCCGGCGGTCCCGGCCTGCCGGCGATCCCATCACGGAGGATGCCGTCGATGAGCGAGTCTGTGGCGAGCTTGACGGCGTTTTGGCCTTGAGGGCTGAGCTTTCTCTGGAGGGTTTTGGTGACAGCTTTATGTTCAGTATTTGTACTAAGCGACGACGTTTTTCATTGGTGAGGTTTGGAGTATTGGTAACATTTATCTTTTGGTCTTCGGCTCATAGTTCCCGGTCTGCAGTCCGACGGTCTTGGAGACCAGGTCTTGACCCAGCTAAGACTATTTGTCCTTGTTGCTGACCATCATTTGTACGAGAGGGCCTCCACTTGCCTAGGGCAAGGATGGTGCATTATTCGATTTTCTGTCACTCTCTCATGTACTTTCGAGATTAATAAAATGGCTGGGATTTTAAGCATTCTATGTGTATTAGTTTCCATGATGCGGATTTCGGCATTGTGTTTTCTATGCTCTGTGCAGCATATTTACGACTTTATTACCGGTTATCTCGCTTGAGGATATTACACCACTCTATATCTCCTTACGGAATGTCGCCTCCATCTTTGTGTGCCCCGTCACGTCTGTGATTCGCCCTATTACACCCTCGTCTTCCTCTTCTTCTGTGTTGGGATCATCCCTCCATTTCAAGGCCTTTATTTCAGTCGTGACAACTTCCCGAGTAATAAGCCCTTTCAGACCAATATCACATTGGTGTCGGGATGTCACACAAAGTGATCGGTCAATGTATAGGTGCCCAATCGTCCTGATGTTCTGGTACATGCCGAGCACATGCCATGGTCCCCGATCTCTCACCATTTATAAAAACGGAAAACCCATCAAAGCCCTCGCGTCGTGTATGCCTCTCCGTGCCTGTCTGGGCATCAATGAAGTTGTGGGTGGCCCCAGCGTCGAACTAGAACCAGAAACCCGGTATCCACGCCTTTCCGTACGCGTAATGTCAAATACTTGAGGACTCACGTAATCTCTTTGCTGAGCTCCCCCGGTATGAGTGCAGTGATGCCCCACACGCTCGGGTGGTGGAGGTGGTAAGGTGCTACGTGCGCAACATCTATCTGCCTCCTCATCATCCTCCTCATGCATCCTCTTCCCATTTGCTCGGAAGGCCTCTGAAATGTGCCTTCTGTAGTACATTTGTCTCCGGTGCCACGGCTCACGGCAGTGAGCACAATCGCTTCCTCCTCGGCTCTCTCGGCTTCATCTCAGTACCTTAAGTGCCCGATTCGCTTGGGAGGCGGAACCTGTTGTCCTTACCCTTAAGGGTGGAAAGCTGTCTTTGAGGATAAGGTGGCGGGAGTCCTAGGCAAGACATCCACATGGAGTCACGAGCCTCTCGACACGCATCTGTAGTGTGGCGGTTTGTTTGACCGGACTAGGCCCTGGTAGCTAAACCCCTCCACAAACATATAGACCTGAAACATGTCCGATAGAGCCAGTGTACCATTCTTGCTGACCCTCAAGTGCAGAGATCTGCTCTCTGCATTCCGTCATTTGAGCTTGGTACCTGTCAAAGAAATCTTACTCAGGATCCTCATCCAAAACACTCCACCACTCTCACAGTGAACTTCGGCATATGTAAAATCCTTTGTGGAATGTCCTAGTGTTACACCAAAACCACCGAGTCACAGGCCCCTCACCCTCTTAATGCAATGCAGCCATCTTAATGGCCTCCATCTCGACATCGTTCCATTGAAAATAGATGTCAGCTTCTCCACCCCGAGGACCTTGCCGTAGTCTTCTACGAACCATCAAACATAGGCAAATGGAATTTACCATTGCCACGGTGGCCATCACGCGGTGGGATCCCGACCCCTTGTGTTAGTCTTTGCTCCTTTCCAGAGGCTTTGTTACCACATCGATGTCTTGAAATAGCTCAGAGAAAGCATCCATGAATGCCTGACCTGAGCTCTGCCCTCTGCTGCAACGGGCATATTGAAATTTGGACTCACATCTCTTGGTCTTCATCGACCCTCGTCTCTGGGAAGGTAGGCATGGTGGAGTAGCTGTGATGGGATTGACCCCTCATGCACCTCCCCGCACTCTGATTCCCCGTGATAGCCGGGTGTGAATGTGGGCATATAAGTCTGCGGTATCCACCAATCAGGAATGGCATGCAGTATAGTCTGCAGAGACATGCCAGACCCTTCTCCGACACGAAGAATTCTAGGGAGCTCTCTCGTGATCTCTATGGCCGGAGCCTCTTGTGGCCTCTGCACCATCTGTGATGTCTCTGCATGTGACGGAGGACCCGCCTCTTTAAACCTCACATCATCCTCTTTGCCATTGGATTCGTGTTCGTCTCTGGATGTTTATTACGGGTGATTCTTTGATCGAGTCACTTCAGAAGAGAAAACTTCCCCCTATTCTCGGCTCCTCGCGTGCTCTCTCACGATAAATGTAGGGGTTATCCCCGAGCGTCATAGATTGCTAGCATGCACAGGGCAGAGCCGGATCTATGCTACGATACCAGCATGTAGTATCCCCAAAGGGAAATAACCGATAATACACGAAATATGCACGGACGAGATATAAATATACAATGCGAATCGGATCATAGAGAGCAAGTACACATAGAATACCAGAAAGGTCGAGCCATTTTATTAATGCGAAAGTACATAGAGAGGAGTACAAGAAAATCGTAATGAGTGCACCTATCCTTGCCCTAGGCAAGTGGAGACCCTCTCGTACAACAATGGTCGTAAGTATAAGGACAACTAGCGTCTAGCTGATCGAAGACGAGTTTGGTATGCACTTTGGAACTATGAGTCAAGACCAAAAGGATAGCGATACATCAATCCTCCAATCCCACACCAATGAAACGTCTTTGTCCACCGCTAGTGACAACGCAGAGACGGATGGAGTGCTAGTGATGAAACCCTCTAGATAAATGAATCAGCTCTGGATATCTGGAAAACGCACGTCAAGCCCCTCCAACACAATCCTTGCTCCTCGGATCAACGTCCTCCACGATGGATCCGCACTCCCCGTATGCTCGCGATCTACCGGATGCGGCCTCAAATCGAGACTGCGTCCCTCCTAGATCGGGATCACTGCTAATAACCTTCGCGATCTATCGTCTGGGATCCGACAATATCTCTTCGATCTGCTAGATCTCCCAAAAGGTCGGATCTGAGTGCTATAACTTCGGATCTGCACCATACGTAACTAGATCCGCAAATACCCTTCCAGGATCCGTGACCTCCAAGTCCTGATCTATCAATGTACCTTCGGACTGCGTTCCTCCCGCCTCCCTGAACGCCGTCCTCTCTCCGAGCTGATCTGCGTGCTCCTTCTCCTCGGAGCCGCGTCCCCTCCTTCTCGAATCTCGAAGCGCCGTCCCTTCACGGAGCACGTCCCCTCTCTCTCGAGGCCGATCTCGGGCGTTCTCTCTCTCCCTCGGAGCAGACGTCCCTCCTTTTCGTATCTGCTGCAGCCACGGAAGGGCTTCTTCCTCTCCAAACCGCTGCACTGAAAGCTGCTCACTACTTGCTAACGAAAGTCGAGAAGGTGTTACTCGCAGCATAGCCTTTGACAGGCGAGCACTCGAAGTCCCCTCGAAGCTAAGGGTGAAACTAGAAATAACCTTACTGGGGCGGTGCACTGCGAAGTCCCCGAGGCTAAGGGCGAGATCTCCGACCGGGAGACACTCGGTGCAGACTAAACGATGCTCGCAGACCGACTAAACAACCGGCGTGTCGAACGCGGGCAGTCTAAGCTCTCAATAATAATATCAAATCATGAATGACCAAATGAGGTGAGAACCCCTCCTTTTATAATGCCAAACTCCCTCCAAAACTTAACTGCGTCCTTACTCTCCTTTGACCTGCGCAGTTAACCTTGGGTCAGCCTGATGCCTCCCCATCATACTCATGTGGACCCCCAAGGCCCCCTCTCTAAGTTATAACGTCAATCAACTAGGAAAGGAACACTTTATTTATAAAGTGAGGTGACTAAAGTGAGGTGACCCCTCTTATTTCTCACTTTATTTATTATTTCTAGCTAAAGCGGCAAAATAAAGCAAAAATGAAATATTCCAATTAGCAAAGCTAATTGGGAATATTACATCTAATAAAACTAATCGATTTGAAAAACAGAGATGTAGAATGGTGGCGTTACGGCGATCAACAGGATGCTTCAACCAGCAAAGTCCTCATAAGGTCAGCCAAACGAATGTGTCACACAACCCCAAGACAGCTCATGAAAATGTTGCATCATGAGAAGCCCTAAACGCAGCACCATGAGAAGTGCTAAACGCAGCACCATGAGAAGCCCTAAATGCAGCACCATCCGAGAGAGAAGAGAATGCCTCCAGAAATATGTGTGTGAAATGACCTCCAAGTCTCTCCAATATATAACCACTTGTAGGGGTGTGTGACACATCTCTTAGGCATGTGGGATAAATTTGGTCGACCTTGCACATGTGGAATAAATTCAAAATACATGTTCTGCTCATTCGATCAAGATGATCTTTAGATCGATCTTGCACCTCTCCGAAAGAGGAATCCAATAAAAGTATTGGCATCATCATCTGAGCAGTAAAACATGGAGTTTGGACCTAGTTGCCCAAAATTAACAATGTCGTACTCATCCAAGACTGTCAGGATCCTAGCCCTCCAGATAATGAATTTGGACATGTCGTCCAAACTGTCATGGGCTCAGTCCATGAGACACCATCTCCACTCAAATCTGTCAGAACAGATACTGCTCTCCTTTTTTTGTTGCAACACTCAGCAGAAAACTGGATCTAGGTTTCATGGCGATTAGAAACTGTCTATAGTAGTTGCTCCCTCTGACAACTGATTTCCCTCCCGAAAATCTTTAGCCAAAAACAACTGAATCAATTCTCTACAATCACCCTCATAATCGAATCTCATAACTGTTTGGCGCAGATTTGTTGAGCAATTGTTCTCCTCCCGCTCTTGTCACCTTTGTTAGGCACGATTCTGCACCGACAGAACCTCTGCCACACCAACAACCTCTAAAGATCTGAAGCTCCGCTTCCGAACTACGACAAATCTGCACAGCAAACTCAAAACATGACTACGTCCCTCTGGCTAGCCTCTGCGTGAGCATACTGGCTTAGCGCAGCGACTGTGCAACACAATCTAGTCTTGCGTCACTCTGGAATGCTCTGCCTCAGCCTCTACGTGGCCTCTGTTGGGACTGCGTCCTCCTGGTGCTGTGTTGCCCTCTCAGGAACTCTGTTGCTTCAGTTACCTTCTCTGCAACAATCTTCTTCAGCCACTCTGCTAGTGGATCAACTTGATCTGCAATGCTCTAATACCATATGAAAGTTTCAAAACAGAAACCCTACTGCAGTATCTAAATCTACTTCACCTACATGTTTCATTAACATTAACAAGTTATTTAACTGAAATATTCAGAAAAACACTAAAGCAGACACTAACTGCAACCTACACATCTACATATCATTTACTGAACAATGCACACATGTAACAAGATTACACACGATTTTTCGGACAAATGTCCCCGGAAAAACCCAATGCGGGAAAATCGGTGCAACAGCTCTAGAGGGTTTATATTATTATGAATAATCAGAATACAACATTCAAGGCACTAGACATGGTTGGCCCTACAGAGAAATTACACGACAATAAGTACCTTTCACTCGAAGACAGAGGATATGGCTGTATCACACCCTCAAACGGGATTTACAGATCACAATCCCCTTCTGGCCCACTAAAACCCTCAGCGCTGCCTCTGCAGCCTCTGTGTCAACCCTTAACTGGCCAACGTCCCCACTGTGTCACCCTGACTGGTGCTGCGCTGCCTCGGCAGGGACTACATCACGCTGGCTGGTGCTACGCTGGCTAGGTCTGCGTCACCATGGCTAGTGCTACGCTGGCTGGGTCTGCGTCACCCGGGCTAGGCTTACACAGCCTCTGTGCAGTCTCTGCATGGAGTTGGCTGAACTGCGTCCTCCTGACTGGCTTTGCGCTAACTGGTACGCACTGCCCCTCCGTCTTATTGTATTCTCGGCCTTGCATCAAATCATCCCTCGTTGATCTCTGCCCCTCACTGCACTGGAAACTCGTTTCGAATTTCTCAACAAACCTCGCCCTAGAAATTCAACTTAGCTTCAGTGCTCTGCCAATGTGTGTGTGTCTCCAACTGACCCCAAGCCTTTCTCTTATACTTTTCTTGTTGACACATCAATGGTCGTGATCTAATCTCTAATCGACGGCTCAGATTAAAAGACTGTTTGATCCGCGTCACTTAGAACATTTCATCGCATGTGTTTAATTAATTCACTTTAATTTTTCTAATTCCCTAAGTTATACTTAGGGTCCTCATTAAAAAATCAATTATTTGAATATCCTATACAACAAATCAAATTAAATGCTTTCTGGGTTTTGGAGGTCTCATGTGTCTTAGCCCTTCCACAAAATCTCACAACTAGAGCACACCCGATGCTACCTCAAAATCTCAACATACTCCATGGATGAGGATTTAAATTTTGCATCCAACGAGTACTCCCGCTCGAAATTTGAGTAAACCCATAGGGAGAAAGTTGAAATACGATTTGAAAAAAAAAAAAAAATTCCCTCTAAAATTTGATGATGTAATCTAATATTATTTTATTATTTCCACTATTATTTTATAATTTCCTTAGGAGGCTCATTTTAGACCTCAAAGTTAGATTACACGGAAAAGCAAATTGTGTGGATAATGGAATATACCAAGTGAATGCCATTGGACCTCATAGAAACTCTTCAAAACCCCTCCAAAAACCCCTAGGCCTGCTGATAGAGGAAACCAGCTCCTGTGACCTAGCTGCCTCCAACACTAAAAGTCCATCCTGACCATACCGTAAGGGAAACCAAAAAGAAGAACATGACACAAAACTCCTTCAGGACCCCTGATGACATAACCCTGCTCTCGTTACCTAGCCATCCTGTGTCATGGAAATCCATCCTAGCTGTAATATAGAGGAAACTGGAAATGGGGATATTACAAAACTGGCCGGAGCATAGGTGAAGAGCTCCGAAGTAAAGCTATATGTGGATCATCATAGGGCTGATGGCTGGCTGGGTGATTAGAAAGGAGAAAAAAAAATTCCTACAGGTTACCCACTTTTGGTGGTTAACAAGACTCAAGTATTTGGGTGATTGGCAATTAGTCATTCATAACAGTTGAGCAGTGAAGGATCATCTACATCGGATCAATCTAGAAATAAAAATTGTGGGTTTGTTCCAAACCTAAAACAATCAAACATGCAACATGGATTCACAAAGTTGCTAAAATTCTTTGGGATTGGGTTGTCATTGGATATAGTATTCTCTTTATTTGTCCTCTTCATCAGAAAAATATTCTGTTTGATTATAAATGGTTGAACCGACAGGCAGGAGGGAGTGTACAGCATGTTATTAAACTGATAATCTCCTTCTTGTGGAAACTTTGGAGTTCAGCAGATTTTCATGGGGCAAACACAGCATTCAACTAGGGAGTATCTGCATTTATACCAGATCTGGTTATCCAGATTTCAGTTAGGAATGCCATTTTAAGGAAAGATATGGATGCTCATCAAGTTTAAGCCAAAGCAGATATGTTTCCTCCCTTTGTTTATCTAGCTAGGGACGTCTTTTATAACTGCTCTTTGACTCCTGGACGTGTTGTTCCTGATGTACATGTATTTTTCAATTTACGATGTAATATAAGCTGCATTTTAAAAAGGAAAAAACAATAAGGAATCAGTCAGAAGAATTGGAGATGCAAAGATGCAATTAACGATGATGATCAAATAGAAATCAAGAAAATATATAAGACTTTTAGCCAAAGAAGAGTTACTGTTTGCCAAGCTAAACTTATCGATATGTGCATTGTTCTGTTTGGAATCCTTCATTTCTAATATGATAAATGTAAGTAAATGTAATTAATCTTTCACCAGCAGCTTCATCTTCCATTCAACGAAAATTTGGCTCCATTATTCATCCTTCTTATTGAACTGTTCAACTTCTTAAAAATTGAGAGAATTTCTAAATTGAAGCCACTTGCTTCATTAATCCTCTTTTTTATTGAACTGTGTTTCTTTTTCATATTTTTTAGAGATGGTTTCTCCTCTTCATGAAATTGTTTATTTCCTATTATACTTATTAAAGTTATTTCCTCCCAATCATTGACTTGTTTACTTGTGCATACTTTGTAGTATGTACATAATGTTAGAAATGAGCTAGAAATTTTTTAAATGGAACTGTGTTTAATACGTCTCTCTTGACTCCTGTCTCTTTGCTTTTGAAAATTCAGTTGGAGTCCTGCAGGAGCTTTAAGGGCAGGTCGTAATCCAGCAGTTTATATTTCTGAGGGACAAACTATAATGGTTGCTGGTAAGTTATTGATTAGATTAACTCATTTCTTTCAAAACCATTGAGGCTTCACTGTTGAATAAGCTAAGGGCATACTGCATTATGGTGATGTATGAAAAATTACACCAGCCAGAATTCAAACAGGAATGGTATAGACTGAAATTTCTCTGCAATGTGATTGAATATAAATGATTGTGTTCCGGGGAATTGCCTTGTTGCTGAAAGAAGGATGTTGTTATTTCCCCCATGTAATATTCCCAATTAGCTTTGCTAATTGGAATATTTCATTTTTTGTTTAATTTTGCCGCTTTAGCTAGAAATAATAAATAAAGTGAGAAATAAGAGGGGTTACCTCACTTTATAAATAAAGTGTTTTTCCTAGTTGATTGACGTTATAACTTAGAGAGGGGCCCTTGGGGGTCCACATGAGTATGATGGGGAGGCATCAGGCTGACCCAAGGTTAACTGCGCAGGCCAAGGAGAGTGAAGGACGCAGTTAAGGTTTTGGAGGGAGTTTAGCATTATAAAAGGTGGGGTTCTCACCTCAGTTGGACATGCATGATTTGATATTGATATTGAGAGCTAGACTTCTGTCTGCTTCAGCACGCCGGTTGTTTAGTCGGTTTGCAGCATTGTTTAGTGCAACCGAGTGTCTCCGTTCGGAGATCTCACCCTTAGCCTCGGGGGACTTCGAGTGCCTGCCCTGGTAAGGTTATTTTCTTGGTATCACCCTTAGCCTCGGGGGACTTCGAGTGCCTGCCCTGGTAAGGTTATTTTCTGAGCATCACCCTTCAGTTTCAGTGGTAATTAGCAGCAGTTTTCTGGTGGAGATTTGGAGAGGAGAAGCCCCCTTCTTCATGCCCCTTGCAATCCCGGGAGAGAAGACCCGATTCGAGAGGAAGGGCCGAGATCCGGCGGAGGGCTCGAGATGGGATAGTAGGCACGGTCTGAGAGATATTAATCGATCGGCTTAGATGCGGAGAGATAGCGGCCGAGATCTACCCTTGGGGGAGCCTTGGTCCACGAGGAGATATTGACGAGATCAGGCTTTAGATGCGGAGAATATGACGGATCTACCCTTGGAGGGCCGCGAATCGGAGATATTGGCGAGATCCGGCCTAGATGCGGAGATAGTAAACGAGATCTAGAAGCCGAGGGACGCGGTCACGAGGAGATATTGGCGAGATCCGGCCCTAGATGCGGAGATAGCGACGAGATCTACCCTTGGAGGGCCTTGGGCGGAGGTTCCATATTGGCCGAATCGACAAGTCTGGAGATAGCGACGAGATCGGCCCTGGGAGGACGCAGATCTGGATAGGAGGACTCAGATCCAGCAGATCTGGGCAGAGAGAACACAGATCCAGTCAGGGAGGACGCTGATCTGATGAGTAGGAGCTTGTGTGTGGGGTTTGGCAGCGTTTTTCAGTGTTTCCAGCCTTGAGGAGCTGATCATCTCATCTGGAGGTTTTGTGGCCAGCATTTCATCTGTCTTCTGCGATGTCACTAGCAGAGACAGCGTTTTTATTGGTGAGGGTTTGGTGGATTGAGATCAGCCATCTTCTAGTCTTTAGTTCATAGTTCCATTGCATTCCAGCAGCAGCTCTTCACAGCAGATCTTCAGCCAGCTAGGACGCTGTCCTTATCTGCAGCCATTATTTATTCTGAGAGGGTCTCCACTTGCCCAGGGCAAGGATAGGTGCACTCATCCTGATTATCTTGTACTCCTCTATATGTATTCTCAGATTAATAAAATGGCTTAGTTTTCTGGCATTCTATGTGTACTTGTTCCATGATCTGGTTCCAGCATTGTATTTTCTATATCTGTCTGGCATATTTCTGCATATTACTGGTTATTTCCCTTTGGGGATATTACAGTGGTATCAGAGCATAATTCTGGCTCAGCCTGTGGTCTATGACATCAGAAAAGAGATCATACAGAGCAATAGCAGTTGCAATACCAGAAACGCAGTTGGAAAAGGGGCCAAAATATAAAGGGTCAAATTTTGAAGTGTGGAATTAGGAAAAACGTTTTCTGGGTTTTTCTAGGTTTTGGACAAGGATCACCTTCCCAAATTCTTGGAATTTTCTGAGTAGTTTTCAGTAGGTAAATCGGAGGTCGAAGTTAAGCAGCAGTATGGTTTTGCAGCAGCCATGCAGTTTCTGAGGAGCCTGTAGGCACCTAGCAGAAAATGCCAATGGCAGGTGGTGATGATTCGAGGAGATGGGGGCCGACAGCATCGAGAGATGTGAGTCCAGCTCGATGGGCAGCCGTTTTTGCAGAGTGGCAGAGCTTAGGACAGGCATTCATGGATACTCTTCCCTTTGAGCACTATCTCCAGTATCGATGCGGCATCAAACCCCCTGAGCAGCACCAGCACAAGGGGCACGGATACCACCGTGATGACCACCGTGCGGCTAGTAGATTCCATTTGCCTATGTTTGATGGTTCATCGAAGAATTCGGCAAAGTCATGGGTGGAGAAGCTGGACATCTATTTCCAGCTTAATCAGATGACGCAGTCAAAGGCCATTAAGGTGGCAACATTGCATCTGGATGGTGAGGCCCGGGATTGGTGGTTGCAGGGGATGGTGACACTCGGGCATTCTACAGTGACGACATATGCCGAGTTTACCCGGAGGGTGGTAGAGCGCTTTGACAGGAGGGATCCGGAGCAGCATTTTGTTGAGCTGACCAAGCTCAAACAGACTGGGAGTGCAGAGACATACATTTCAGACTTCTTGAGGGTTTCGGTGATGGTACCTGATTTACCTACAGCTCGGATGGGTTGCATGTTTGTGGAGGGGCTGTCAGAGCCACTTCGTGGCCTAGTCCGGTCGAACAGACCGGCTACCCTTCAGGATGCCATCAGCAGGACTCGGGACTTACAGGATGTCTTACCCAGGACTCGGACACCTTATCCCCAGAGACAGGCCTTCCGGCCTAAGGGTAAGGACACGAGGGCTCCGCCTCCCAAGGCGAATCCTGGACGAGGGCAGTTTGATGATGAGGCCAGGAGAGAGCTGAGGAGGAAGCGGTTTTGCTTCACTTGCCGGGAGCCATGGGCACCAGGACACAGGTGTGCGGTAGGGAAGGCACACTTCATTGAGGTCTTCTCCGAGAGCAGTGGAGAAGAGGATGAGGGAACACAGGATTGCAGGGAGTTCGAGGATACACCTAGTGTGACACAGGACTCACCATCATTAGAGTCCTCCTTGACCGTGCCGGTTGATATCGTAGTGGAGGGGGTAGAGCCTACCCCGGTAGAGCCATCCACTGAGGTGATGACTGGAGCCATGTTTGAGTCTTCGGGTGGTAGCAGCACACGACAGATGGGTGAGGTATCAGGAGATATATCCACTATCGATGAGGCACTAGGAGATACAGAGGTATTGGATGATGGTCGCAGACAACGGTATCATCGGCTTCGGACGGACCTTCGAGTTTTGAGGGAGAAGGCCGCGTCAGTACGGGAGACCATTTTGTTGCAGGACCAGGAGCTGGAGGGTATGAGAGCAACTTGTGCCAAGTCGGCGGCCAAGTTGGTCCACATTGGGGAACAGCTGGATTCCCTGATGGTACAACCAGAGGGCACATTGGAGCGTCAGATCATTCCCCTTCAGGTATGCATGGATGGGACTGGCGGTGTTGTTGAGTCATCTCTTCCCGTTGGAGAGAGAGAGGCAGAGCCACCTAGTCAGGTCTCATATATTGACTTGGATAATGGGATGAGACGATTAGAGTTGCACAGGGTACAGCAGCCACGTGTTGAGGTTGGATGGAGAGAGATTTTGAGTTGGTACTCGGTGGAGCGGGCTATGGAACACAATGATTTGGTTCCCTTCTCACAAGAGCAGATAGAAGATGGAGGACATCTTCGGATGGATAACATCTCTCATGCTTGTGTTGGACATCCCTTGAGCCATACACATCATGATGGGAGGTTTTTGCCTACCACCTATTTGATTCTTGATAGGGTCTCATTGATCCTTGAGAAGTTTATACTTCGAAATCCTATGAGGTGCAAAATCAGATATTTGATTTGGGAGGATGGTAGCCCTCATGGGAGGAGTAACCGGATGAGGAGAAGGAGGCATCCACAAGTGATTGAGTGGATGGGGATGATGAGCAAGGAGCTAGGAGGTTACTTGCAGATCTGTGCTACCAGGCAGCAGGAGGCTTGGCTGTGCTGGTTACTCTTGAAAGAGTTTGGCCATCTCTTGGCAAACACTCTTCCTAAGAGTCGGAGGGTGGAGGAAAGATGGCTGGATACTTGCATCATGGAGCAGCATAGAGTATGTATGCATGGTGTTGCTATGAAACTCGTTATGTCTTCATCACATGAGTTGTATGATGGAAGTATGGGGAGGCAGCAAATTGTTTGGTTGCTTGGTTTGTTTCTGGGAGAGCAAGGGCAGATTTGCTCTCACACTTTGCATGATGTTGCAGGAAGAGGGGATGGCACTATCTCCTTGATCTTTGATGATGACGGGGAAGCACTTCCATCTTGGGGAGTATTCCACACTTGTTGCAGCAGTATTAGAGGAGTCTTTGACAAGGAGCATGTCAAAGAGTAGAGTCTGGTATTGACGGGAGCTTATTTGCATGAGCTCCCAGCGTTGTCACCCTGGAGCAGAACATTATGGATGAAGTGTGCGCAGCAGAGATATGGTGGATCTATAACCCATAGGTCCCAGGATCACTTCATATTTGTTGCACAAAGAGGAGGTAATGATGATAGAGACATCTTTGGCATATTCTTCTTGACTTGGGTTTCCAAGCATGAGGAGGATTGTCTTCTTGCAGCACATGGTTCATTCTTCTTCATAGCATGCCAAAACACTATGGAGGACTCATTTATGGATCCATGTACCATCTTACTTCCAGCATATGGTCAGATGTGTATGGGAGGCTTGATTATGAGAGAGACACATGAGCTGAATGTGCCTTTGAGTATTTTCTGCACTACATGTTCTAATAGGAGCATGGGAGGAGGCATGGCCACCACTACTACATATGCGTTCTCTTTTGAGGTGGGCCATGAGATTGATCTTCATCCATTGTACAGCTATGGGCAAGTGTTTGGCCTTATGTTGTTGTCATATTCAGCCATTTACTATCCATTAGTAGATGTGATGAATCTTGTACATTGCTTGCCATGTAATTTTCTGAAGTTGCAGTGGATGAGACTGCGTTGTATCCTTGAGAGAGATTGTTTGCATTATGTATCCTCAGGTAGAACCTTCAGCAAACATCTCATTAGGGTGATCCATGATGACCATGTCATATTCTTCATGGATGGGTTGTTTTGGGCCAGCTTGTTCTTCATTGATAGAGGAACCTTCTATGGTGGATTGTTTTTCACTTTGCCATTGGAGGGCAATGATTTTGCAGTCCAGGATCAACATAGACTCTACACTTGTCATGAGTGGAGAGAAGGACAGCATGGGGTAAGCTATGATGCTTGCCAAGTTCATATTTTCAGCCCACCTTCATTACCAGAGCTTGAGGTGGAAGGAGATTTTCAGGAGTTGCCTTGTTGGGAGGTGGCTCATTTTGTCTGGATGATTACTTGGAGATGGAGGATCCACAGGAGGGAGATATTCCTCATTATATTTTCGACTCCATACCTTGATTGGAGAGAGGTGACGAGATGGTTCACAGTTGATGGGCCAGCTTACACAGTCATAGATGCAGAGCAGCAGCGGTCATGGTCTTCAGTCATAGCCAGAGGCAGTGAGCAGTCCGAGCCATGGGACTTGTGCGATTATTGGCCACAGTGGCGATGGGATCCCGGAGGACTATTGATTGGCTGGTACCATGAGAGGCCAGTTTGGGATCCTGGCATTGAGATATCCCTTCATATCAGGGTGATGCAGGAGACAGAGAGGTTTCAGTGGGACCCAGGCACATTTTGCAGTATTGGCAGGGAGCATCAGCTAGAGAGTAGGCTTGTTCGAGCATTGCTTGAGAACAAGCAATTTTTGCCGGATGAGGATGCCACTTGGGAGAGCGAGCAGACTTTACAGCATCCATCACTTCAGTTGCTTGAGGACAAGCAACGTTTTGCCAGGGGAGACTGTAATATTCCCAATTAGCCTTGCTAATTGGAATATTTCATTTTTTTGTTTAATTTTGCCGCTTTAGCTAGAAATAATAAATAAAGTGAGAAATAAGAGGGGTCACCTCACTTTAGTCACCTCACTTTATAAAATAAAGTGTTTTCCTAGTTGATTGACGTTATAACTTAGAGAGAGGGCCTTGGGGGTCCACATGAGTATGATGGGGAGGCATCAGGCTGACCCAAGGTTAACTGCGCAGGCCAAGGAGAGTGAAGGACGCAGTTAAGGTTTTGGAGGGAGTTTAGCATTATAAAAGGTGGAGTTCTCACCTCATTTGGACATGCATGATTTGATATTGATATTGAGAGCTAGACTTCTGTCTGCTTCAGCACGCCGGTTGTTTAGTCGGTCTGCAGCACTGTTTAGTGCAACCGAGTGTCTCCGTTCGGAGATCTCACCCTTAGCCTCGGGGGACTTCGAGTGCCTGCCCTGGTAAGGTTATTTTCTTGGTATCACCCTTAGCCTCGGGGGACTTCGAGTGCCTACCCTGGTAAGGTTATTTTCTGAGCATCATCCTTCAGTTTCAGTGGTGAGTAGCAGCAGTTTTCTGGTGGAGATTTGGAAGGAAGAAACCCCCTTCTTGTGACTGCGCAGATCCAGGAGGTAGGACGCTGATCCAGAGAGGGAAGGACGCAGATCCAAAGAAGAGGGCTCGGGACCGATAGTAGGGACGCGTATCCAGGGAGATATCGATAGATCCACTTAGATCTGGAGAGATAGCAGCAGATCTACCCTTGGAGGACGCAGATCTGAGGAGATATTGGCAGATCCAGCCTAGATCTGGAGAGATAGCAGCAGATCTACCCTTGGAGGACGCAGATCTGAGGAGATATTGGCAGATCCAGCCTAGATTTGGAGAGATAGTAGCAGATCTACCCTTGGAGGACGCAAATCTGAGGAGATATTGGCAGATCCAGCCTAGATCTGGAGAGATAGCAGCAGATCTACCCTTGGAGGACGCAGATCTGAGGAGATATTGGCAGATCCAGCCTAGATCTGGAGAGATAGTAGCAGATCCAGTCTGGGAGGACGCAGATCTGGAGTGATAGGACGCAAATCTGGATAGGAGGACTCAGATCCAGCAGATCTGGGCAGAGAGAACGCAGTTCCAGTCAGGGAGGACGCTGATCTGATGAGTAGGAGCTTGTGTGTGGGGTTTGGCAGCGTTTTTCAGTGTTTCCAGCCTTGAGGAGCTGATCATCTCACCTGGAGGTTTTGTGGCCAGCATTTCATCTGTCTTCTGCGCTGTCACTAGCAGAGACAGCGTTTTTATTGGTGAGGGTTTGGTGGATTGAGATCAGCCATCTTCTAGTCTTCAGTTCATAGTTCCATTGCATTCCAGCAGCAGCTCTTCATAGCAGATCTTTAGCCAGCTAGGACGCTGTCCTTATCTGCAGCCATTATTTATTCTGAGAGGGTCTCCACTTGCCCCGGGCAAGGATAGGTGCACTCATCCTGATTATCTTGTACTCCTCTGTATGTATTCTCAGATTAATAAAATGGCTTAGTTTTCTGGCATTCTATGTGTACTTGTTCCATGATCTGGTTCCAGCATTGTATTTTCTATATCTGTCTGGCATATTTCTGTGTATTACTGGTTATTTCCCTTTGGGGATATTACACCCCAACAAGGCTTGATTCGTCCAAGTGACATGCTTTCTCTCATGGACCGGCCCACCTTCGCGAGGGAGTCATTATTGCAGATGGAGCTAGGTCCAAGTCCGAGGCGACTTTGGCAGATTGGATACTCCAGTTGTAGCAGATTTTAGCCAAAGGGGTGCTGCCATAGCGCTTGTGAGACATATACCACATTGTAATATGTTGGATCAAATGGAGGCCACTTATGGGGGTTCCTTGCATAGCTTGTGAGATGTATAGCAGATCGTAATATGTCAAATGGAATAGATGTGTTTTGTGGGTGTTCGTCTAAAACTTTTTTAAACAAACGAATGATATATATATATATAACCCAAGGAGTTAGTTCAACCAGCTGTCAGGTATTTGTCTAGTTTCATGCCACTAGGTGCTAATTTGAATCCCTCTAGTGAGGCACACTACTATGCCGATAGGTTTACTAGGTTTTATTGTGAAATTTTCAATCTGAAATACTACTGCAGTGATTGATTTATTTCGCCTACTTATTTATGATAAGTTATTTATAAATGCTTCAGTAAATTCTGAAATAAACATAGCCGCAGTATTCACTTAATCAAAAGTAGAAGAACAAATAGAACACAAATAACACAATAGAAACAATCACATGAACACAGTTATTTTTGGAGAATTGTCCCCAGAAAAACCCAATGTGGGAAAACCGGTGCAGCAGATGAGGGTTTATATTATTCTTCAGCAGTGGAAATCATTTACAGAAAATATGACGAGCAGATGTCTAGCATACACCTGAGATAATTTTTCTGAACCCTTTGGAAGAATTTCTGACACACTAGAGGTACCATTCCTCCCTCTGCGTCACTCTACGTGGCCTTTTGCGCAGTCACTGCGCTGCACTACATCACTCTGCATGGAGGACCAGTGCTGCTGCTCAGTGTTGTCCCCTCTGCGTCCTCCTTTTGCTTTCTTCTTCCTCTGCTAACTTCCCCTTCCTCCTTTTGTCTCTGCAACTCCGTCTTTACAACCTCACCCTCTGAAATCGAATTCTCTTACTTCATAATCGATTGCCTTCAGGGCGTCGAGAGTGTGCCCGGCTTACTTTCCAAATGACTCTCAAGTCTTCTCTTATAGTCTTCTCTGAATCAACGACCGAGATTAGATCTCTAATCAATGGCTCAGATTAAAAGATGACTTGATCTTTGTTTTCTAGAAGATTTACACTCTGCTTTATTAACACCCTTTAATTATTTAATTTCCCTAAGTTTAGACTTAGGGATCACTTTAAAATAATTAATTATTTTAATAAAGCATGATTCGAGTGGAATTTCCACAAAAGGTTTTTGGGTTCTCTGGAACACTGATTTCCAAGCCTCTTCCGAAAATATGAGACTTGGAACACTTTCCAATGCTACAAAATCAACATTTATCTCTCAAAATCTACCCAATGAGGGAAACCCCTACCACAAATAAGAGAGCCTAGAGGAACAACAGGGAAGCTACCCACTGTCACCTCAGTAGCCTTGCCCACACTTCAGACTAAGGGAAAAACTACCTTTGCCTCGGGTGCAATCCCAAGAGTCAAACTAAGATAGGTATAATAGTAGAGAAGGCAAGTTCTTCTAGCTTGGCAATTTGATACCTACTTCCACAAGGGGAATGTTGATGCAAATATATCAAATTACCAATGTGAACAATATGACAAAATGTTAATGGAGGTTCACTGAACATGAAATGTGTTATGTGATCTTGGTTTAAGTATGAATGTGCAATAAGATGACAGAGCGATATCATTCGAACTTGGATTATTTCCTTAAAGGAAACAAAGAGTAAAACGTTGAGCAGGCTGTTATACCATTGACATTTTAAAACATTTCAGAATTTTGGTCACATAATCATCATGGTTCCGTAGAGTAGCATTCAGTCGTATTACCTCAAGTCCAAAGTATTTAAACATATTACAACGTATTAATGAGCATTTGAGTTAAGCAAACCACTTCATATGATGTGGTTCTATTATGAAGGAAATTCAGGGTTATGGTGTACCACAGAATGAATGAGATATGCCAGTACAAGGTAATATAACCAGTGCTTCATCCAATTTGTGAATAACGCTCAGAAACACCATAATTCAAGCAATAATATGCAGAACAGCATTTATCATCAAGTATTGTGGCGTTTAAACAATGAGCTACGAATTAATCTTCAGAGCATATTAACTGTGAGTGGCAAGAGCACAAAGATTGCCTTAACGTTCAACTAATTTAGCGTTATTGATGAATACACAGTGAGTAAGCAATGTGTCCATAACATTCCAAACAAAGATACTTATGAGTGTGCTCAAAGTGTTACCGGCAGAATGCCATTCCCAATAATAACCCAAAGAAACGCAATTTAATACTTTCAGTATTTGGAGCATTAGAACATGTGTGATGTGAGATCATAAATTCAGGCAATAAAACCAAAACACAGCGGCTCAACTAATGTGACATTGTATCGATTGTTAGGTTGTTGCATTCCGAGTTAAGTCGATTTATTCTGCGGAAAGATCCATATCGCATATGTATCAAAACAACTTGAAAATGAAGCATCTGTCAGCATCACAAACATATTGGGCCCGTCCTTAGCATTATTAAAGTGATCAGATTGTCACTTCCATGGAATTTGTTAAATCGACATTCAATAAATAAGTTCACAGTTTACCTTGTGTGAGGGATTAGTCATTTAGCCTGATCTTAAAGCCTGTTGACAATCGGTCTAGGATCTGCTTGTTTTTTTTTTGTTTTTGTAAATTTTGGTTCTAAAACATTGTATGAACTTTACAAAATTCCAAACAGGAATGATTCTTTTTGTAATATCAGTCAAAAGTAAGGAAACAATGTCAGAAACCTAGTGGCATATCACTTGAAATATCATAGGGTTTAGTCTCAAAGCAAAATATGATGAACTTACTTTAAAAAAAGGTGTTTACAAATTTTGACTTTTGAAACAGCTGATGATGTACACTGGGTAGTTCTAAACGCCTCTACTCTATGATTTATGATGTGATTTACCGAAAGAATCTATTTGAAAAAATCTTATATTTACATGATAATTTCACTGATGATTGAGTTTCTCCTATTTCATTTCTTCATAATGTGTGGTGCACACATACGACACAAGTGAAAAAGTAGGCAATTCATCTTAGAAACAAATTCATTTTTTCAGGTGAGGATCTTTATGATTCAGCAACATGCTTTCGCCTTCCTCATCTTCCGGCTTTTGCTTTGGAGAGGCTTCCCAATCGTGACTCTTTGGCTTATGGTGACTTGTATGGTATCACTAATGAAGCGTCTTCAATCTTTAGGGCAACTCTTCGTTATGAAGGTGTGTTCTAGTTCCTGAAGTTATTTCATCCACTTTCATGGCATTCCTTAGAGTTAATATTAGCAAACGCCAGATATTGAAATCCTTTCAACGTGTGTGCAGGTTTTAGTGAAATTATGAGTGCTCTTGCTAAGCTTGGCTATTTCAACAATGAAATTCGTCCTATGCTGACTCAAGGCCGTGGAGTAAATCATTCAACGCCTTCTTTCAATATGTTTCTTCAAGAGCTTTTAAGGGAAGCTTTAAAAAACAACCAAACTCAAAAAGATGTTACTGAAGCAGGGCACAGCACTGAACAGATGGATATTGCAAATATCCTGGTTAGAGTTGGCTGTTGCAAAAGTAGTATGAGTGCAAATAAAGTGGCTTTTTGCATTAGGTATGGTATTGAGTTTCTTCAAATATCTGAAGTCCAAATTGCGTTTATGAACCGTTGCTGAACTTTTTGCTCTTTGATAATGACATTCTTTAGTTGATGTCAATACTTGACATGATTTATTTTGTTATAATTATGAGATAAAAATGAGATTCTGAAGTCAGATTATATTCCCAGATAAAAAAACATGAGTTCTTTTCAAGTTCCTTTAACTATTGTTATTCTCGAAAATAGTCATTATAGTATTGGTAATAGGTATCATTCAAGCTGCTGGCTGGAATTTACATGTATAGTTGAAGAACTTTATGTCATTATTGAACTTTTTCTTCTTGTGCAAATAGATATTTGGGACTTGACGATGAGAGCAAAATCCCTGAAGCATGCAAGAGTGCCTTTGATATAATTTGTTCACGCATGGAAGAGCGGCTGAAGTATTTTCCAAATGAGCAGGTATCTCACAATTGTAATTTTTTATTAATTACTCATTAAGATTGAGATTGGAGTATCCAGAACAACCAGAACTTCTGCTTGTTTTTTAATGCATTACAACCGGTGGTTTCCTCTTGCTATTCTCCATTCTACCCGTAAATCTATAGCTCGTTTGAAAAATGTGAGCAGGATATGGTGCTTTTACACCACGAAGTGCAAGTAACATATGACGACGGCAGACCCAGCGAACTTCACAAAGCAACGCTTCTTGAGTTTGGAAAAAATGAAAATGATAAATCCGAAAGTGCAATGGCTCGCACAGTAGGCATTCCGGCCGCCATTGGAGCACAGGTATTAGTCGAAACCATAAATTGGCCTACTTGTCACTATATCATGTTCTCTTATGCATTGGAGTATTTTTGTCTTTACACAATCTTTGTGATAGATTCTTTGCTGAAATATCTGCATGTGCATTTTTTCTGAAAAAATTAATGAATTTTATATCACACAAGAAGATATATCATATAGCGTTAGATCAATGGGCAACTGAACACGTCAGCATCCCCTCCCAACATAGACGGCAATAGACAACATGACTGCTGTAGCGCCAGTAGCTAAATGAATCATTGTGGAGTCTTCATTGAAGCAGTCTCCTTTTCCACAGGAATGAGATGCCCGATATATGCTCTTTTCTGATTGTCTGACCATCACCTTGTTACCTAAAATAACCCCTTTCCAGTAAGGAAGTGACAAAAGTGGGATGTTCAAGCCGCACGATAGTGAAAAAGGATATGAAGCTACAAAAGCATCTGGAGAGCTCGGTCAATAGTTTGGCTTGCCCTCAACAGTAGTCATGCAGTCACAGATAGACTAAAGCACACTTTTGTTCAAAAGCTGCATTTGCATCAAAGACATTAAACATAATGGATATTTAGTTTTTAGCTAATCAGTATTTTGACTTTGACTTTATCTGCTCAGAATTTTGACCTTGCATCGATTGTCTTAGCTTCAAATCCTTCAGCTAACCCAAGAAGGCACTAAAGTTCCTCCAACAAGTAGTTTCTTTTCGTGCAAAATTAAGAGTTACATTTTTCTCTTCCTCTTTGGCTTTGCTGAAAGATTTGACTATTCTGAGACACTATATAGAATTTACTAACCAGTATCTCTTAAGGCTTGCAATTTATTCCAAAATAGTAGATCACAATGACCAAGTGAAAGTCACAATGATCTTCCAAATTGGTCCTTTAAAGAAGAATTCAGGCATTTTGCTAAAATACGAGGAATGCAAAAGTTTACTTTTATGTACTTTATCACGATTGCTTATTTGTGCTCTCATTATACAGCTCTTACTTGAGGGTAAAATCACTTCCACTGGAGTCTTGAGACCTTTGGATCCAGAAATCTATTTACCAGGTATAGTTTAATTTGGCTTGTCAAAGGAAACGAAAATAAGTATGAAATTTAGAAAGTCACACAGAAAAGTACAGACACTTTGGACAATGCAGCGACATGATTTTTCTTCAAACTCTTACAACTGTAAAAGATTCTAGGATATTTTCAGGTATTAATTATTTTCTCTCTGCAATTTTTTTTGCTGCAGCTCTGGAGATTTTAAAAGCCTCAGGTATCCATATGCACGAGGAAGTGGAATCTATTTGAGTTGATTGATTCGGATTGTCGATTCTTGACCATCACTGGATTGTACGTACTGACAATATATGCATTTCTCCTAATCAACATATTTCCAATGGATAGAAGCAAACCATTGGATTATGTTTAAATTGATATTTCAAAGGAGAGTAGGTTATTTCCTACTGCAGATCATTCAGGATTCAAGAATCAAATCGCAGGCAAAGCAATTGCCTCTATTATTTTCATGCTGTAATATGCTAGTTCCTAAATTATTTATACTGTTATTAGATCAATCAATAATTGCCAACCACTATAGTAGTACATCTCCCTGTACAGTGGAATATTTTGGAAATGGTATTCCTCTTGTTGAATTCGGGGTTTTGTGCTTTGCTTTTTGTTGAAGTCTCTCTTCTTGTAACTGTTTTTATGAGGATTGCATGCTTTCTTATCATGTTTTATTTTATGACTATCAATAAAATTTGATTAAGTACTACAGGATGGCAGCAACCACTAACACAATTCTAATCATCATATTGATGTCACTACCATCTGACGTGAATATCATTTTCTGTCAATGGACAACAATTTTCTTAACAAAGAGAAACTGAAAGCCATTCCCATATTCCTCAATGACTTGAAGGTAGTATTTGAAACATGAAAATGTATCATAAACCAAAGATATTATCACCAACAGATTTTTTTTATTACTGAGTTACACAATCATTGAATACATTAAAGACACAAAACCAATTCCATACATATAGTGTTTTTCTTATTTAGTGTTGTAGCATTCAACTTGTGCACAAATTAACTTACACTTTGGTGTACTATTTAACTCGTAACATGATGGGTTAATTGTTGCACTCAATGACAACCTTTAGTGGGTTTGTTGACACATCCTAAGAAACTAGACACATCACCCAGGGCCCTATGACGATATCCTTTGTGTCAAGAATGTGACATGCTAGGACAAATCAGACGTGTTCAACAAATGTTTCAAAATAGGGCATGTCTCAAACATGTGGCCAAGACATGTCCTAGTCATGTCTCAATGTGTCAAACAACAAGGCACAAAATGAAAGGAGATCTCGGGGAAAATCTCCAATCAAGGAATATTTTTTATTTGTTTTTTCTTTTTTTTTTAGAATGAAACATAATAAAAAATTCATAATTTTATTCAACCTGTAAACACAGCACAAAATTACATTTTGTAGATGCCATTAGGCATTCAATCATGTCAGCCTTTCAGCCAATGCAAAATAAAAGAAAAAACTGAAAAAATTGATTAAAAAAAAATTGGCAGGGCTAAGTGTGATAATAATCACTTAACTTCCCCTTTTTGTCTTTTTTTTTTTTTTTCCTGAACTTTTTTCCAAACCCCATGGTTGGGACCAACTATTACTATTGTCAATTGATTTCCACCTTCCTGCACAGGGACTTCTTTCTCTGAATCTGAACTCTCAGATACATGGGTTCTTTTGATACTCCCTGATCGCTTATCAGTGACTGTATCCTCTCTCTGTTGCTCTGGTACTTTGGTTTCTGCTAATTTTATACCCTTCTGGATATGGGTCATGATTCCTGACTGGCTCCAAGCTCCTTCGTCTACCTAAATACCATGTTGTGCCTAAGCATCCATATTTTGAGTATTTTCCATGAGCTCTTCTTCTTCCTCCTTAGAACTATCAGGTACCTACCATCCTTTTGGCTTATGGGTCTGCCCCTTTTTTTCAGATCTTTTTTGCCAATGGGCATATGTTTTGCAGGCGTCTTGTTTGGAAGCAGATGTGGCATCTAAATGTCATATTCTCATAATCTAGAACCTGGGTCCACTAAAAGTTTTCATGTTTTAGATGGATACGATCAAGTAGACCTTTACTAAGGCCTATCTCCACAAAAATTTTGGAAACCGTAAAGAGGCCTTTTAATGTTCTATTAGTGTCTATTTTTTTTAATTTTGCAAGAGTATTCCCAATATCTTCCAAGACTTGATGGTGCCAAAAAGTGAGTGGGATATTTGGTAATCCCACCCAGGCCGGCATTGCATTGACCTCCATGCTTGTAGCATCAAATTCAGGGAAACATGGGGTAATAAAGAGTCCAGCTCTACCCCAAAACCATGGCCCATCGTTTAGGCCTTGCTCCCTGTTGAATTTCCTTGAAATTCTGCAACTACTTAGATGATTTCTGAAAACTGAACTAATAACCAAGATACAAAACTCCTCAACAATAGAAGCAATGGACTTAAACACAGAGATAAAGACACAATGACACCAGAGACAATAAATTTTTCTAGGGAACCCAACTGGGAAAACCCTCTGCTTTGTTGTAGAATTTTATTGACACAAAATAGAGCAATTGATCTCTTTACAAGGAAAATTGTTTCCACAGAAAACACAACTATTCTCGTTGCTAGTACTTAGATGAAAACCTCCCTGCAAGAACTCGACCCAGCTACTTTATTTCCTTGCGCAGCGTCTGCTCTTATCTCGTTGGAAATATCCTATTTCCTAGCACTGAGCCGACTCCTATTATTTAGGAATTTTTCCTAATTCCTAGCGCACTTCCACAAGGAAATTCTTTGCCTCAAGGCTGCGTATAGGCTGCTCCTGGATACATTGTTCCACAACAAGCTCTCCTCACACACAACCTGGTGTTATCTCTCACAAACTCGTTAGATATTGCCTTGTCTCACAACCTTGGGCACACAAAACAATTGATTGAATTATGTGCCTTCGTCTTCCTTTTATGCAATTCGATCATACTAAATCCGCCAAGTTTATTTTTAGAACTCAAACTTGTGCTTGATTTGTTAATTGAGTCAAACTAACTTTTCTAACTCATCTTTCCTCAACTAGAAACTAAAGCTCACTAACTCGTCCACTTCCAAAAATAAACTCGCACTTGGAGACAAACAAAATTGAGCCTTCAACTCATGTGCATGAGTTAACTGCTCCATGAATCGTCCTATTTCCTTGGAACTCATGCATGCTAAAGGAAGATTGCTTGTGGTCTTTCTTGACTAAGGCACTAGTCGAGAAGGACCTTCTCTCACCACTATTTTAAACACTCCCTCTTAGCGAGGAAGGTGCTTCTAGAAGAACCTCGTCCACCTGAATTTTGTCTCCAACACTACCACGTGCTTCGTTGCTACAACTGCTCCCTTTGAACTAGAAGACTTCCTTGCTTTTTCCTGCGGAATCTGATCTGAAGGCATGTTCTTTCCAGCCATGCTTTGCGAGTCCATCACTTCAGTCGTAAGTACCATGTATCTGATGTACCTCTATGGTTGCTTCCTGTAGTTGAAGGTGATACTGTAAGATCCAAATCTCTCTCGATCTCCCTTAAACAAATATTTTTCCCACTTGGCTCGAACTCTCCCTATACCGGGAGTCACAAACTGAGTGGCTACCTCCACTCGCCCTGGGCTATCATGTCCTCCTCATCCTGTTGGTCGGACCCACTACCAACTAGCTTAGACTCAAACTAAGATACTGGCTAAGGCTCCATATTGAGAGCTTTGTCTTGTTGTCGCTCAACTATCACTTTTCCCTTCTGAGAACTTCTTGCCTCGCTACTCAAGGTTTGTTAGTTTTTGTAGCATCCGATGTGTTGTAGCCACGAGATTTTGTGGAGAGGCTAGAATACATGTATTCTCCAATACCCAAAAATCATTTATGGAAATTCCACCTAGAGACGACTTAACTAGATTTAGTACTCAGTTTTTAATATTTCCTAAGTCAAAACTTAGGAAATGTGACTAATGAATGAGAATTAATTAATTCATGGTGTGAATGTTCTAGAAACTCACACGGATCGATAGGGAAATAATCTGGGCCATCGTTTATATTTTAATCTTGCCCGTTGGTGTTCCAACATAAGATTATAAGAAGAAGTTGATGGGTAGATGGAGAACAAGCCAATGCAGTTACTCAGTTGCCCAGGTAGATCGTTTTTCTAAGTGGTTGAGATTCAGTAGAGGAGATAGAGCCAGACGGTGAGTAGCAAGTGAGAGACAGAGGGTACTAGCAGAAGTCCAAAAGGTACATATCAAATTCAAGAGGAGGAAGCGTGAGGAAAGAGGCAGTCCACTGAAGCTTTAGACAGTCATTGCGTAGAGAGTGACGCAGAGGCACCAGCGTATGGGCAGAGGCTCCATCTCGGGTTTAGGGAGTCGATGTGCAGAGTGAGAAATTTATCACAAAATTTCTCTCAGTATTTTTCCTCTGTTTAAATTGTCAGAATTCTTGTACTCAGATTTGTTGCTGAAGATTAATAAGAAAACCCTCATCTCCTACACCGGTTTTCCCACATTAGGTTTTTCCGGGGACAATTGTCCAAATACAATTGTGTTAATGTGTCCTATGTGTGTGCTAAAATTTCTCTATTTCCAACATTTTATTTTCCACAATAAATTATTGTGAAAATTACATTAATAAATTTATTCGATATTTGTCATAGCATAATCAAATTGACAGTTAGAAGAATATTTTTCAGTTATTGCAATAGATGAAATTTTCACATGGTATCAGAGCTTATATGATCAGCCGGAGAGCTCATTAGCAAAGAAGAGGAGGGTTGCTACTCTGCGTGAGCAGTAGTTTGAATTCCCAAGAGACAGCACAGTTCCTTGGCCAGGAGGGTCAAAATTCTTGAGGAAAATCGATTTCTCTGAGAGACTAACAAAGATATATGATTTCTCCGGATAGAGGATTATTAGAGGCAGAGGGAGCAGTCATATTTTTTCTAGAGCAGACCTTTAGTTGGACGCAACAATTTTGCAATAACAGAATCAACGTCGAGAGGAAAGAGAAATAGCACGGAAAATCATGGAAAAAATTAACAGTCGGGATTCTTCAGATTTATCTTCCAGGTTGGAGGATGAATTTGTTTGCTTATCAGGTTCAACATCACCTGGTGTCTTGTATATAGATAGTGGAGCTTCAGCTCATATGACAGGAGTTAGAGAATATTTCTCTAGCTACCAGGAGGAGCAGATGGAATTCTAGATCACTATGGGCAACATAACCAAATGTACTCCTGTAGGGAGAGGAACCATAGAGTTTCAGACGGAGTCATGAACCAACCCCAATGCTACTAATGTATTGCATGTGTCGGTATTATGTATGAACCTAATTTCAGTGTCACAGTTACAAGACAATGGGTACGATGTATACTTCGTATGGAAGAAAGTGTATGTCAAACACTCTAGCTAGAAGAAGGTGAAACAAATTGGAGCTCGAAGCAACAAGTTATACATGTTGCAGCTTGATTCTCCAATGGCAGTGATAGTATCAGTGGGAATAAATTGAACAAATTATGGCACATGAATATGGAACATTTACACCATGGAGCAGTCAAGATGCTCAGAGAAACTATAACAGGAGTTCCAGTTCTCAATACAGAGCACGACAATGTATGCAGAGGATGCGTACTTGGGAAGTACGCGAAGGAAACATTCTCGAGAAGTGACAGCATAGCAAACAGCGTGTTAGGACTAATAAACTCAGATATTTGTGGCCTTGTGTCCACTATAGCTCTTAGTGGTGGCGAATACTTCATCACCTTTATTTATGACCATTCTAGAAAGACCTGGATCTATTTCTTAAATATCAAAGATGAGGTCTTTGATCGGTTCAAAGAGTTCAAGGCACTCGTAAAGAACGCGACAGGGAAAAAGATCAAGGTGCTTTGCTCAGATAATGGTGGAGAATACATTGATAAAGATTTCACAGACTTGTGCGTGAAGGAAGGCATCAAAAAAGAATAGACAGCTCCATATAACCCTCAGCAGAATAGAGTAGCGGAGTGGAAAAAAAAAACGATAGTTGGGGCTGCAAAGGCTATGTTGTATGATCAGGATCCACCCAGATTTTATGGGCAGAGGCATGTAACATATTAGTGTACATTCAAAACAGAACTCCTCATAGAGCATTGGGGAAGAAAACACCAAAGGGAGCCTTCACAGTAAAGAAGCCTGAAGTGAGTCACTTGAGGATTTTTGGGAGTGTGGCTTACTTCTACGTGCCAGATGAAAAACACGACAAGTTGGATCAGACTGCAGAGAAGGGGTTCCTCGTCGAGTATAGGGAGACCTCAAAGGCATATGGGATCTACATTCCTATCAGTAAGAAGATTGTGAGACAGAGATTTTAGGAGATCTCGAGAGATGTCTGTAAGTGATTAGTCAGCAGAAGTTCTATTAGTCCAGCAGTAGGGACTAGCAGGAGGACAGTCACAGGGATCAAGTACAGTGACTAGTACTAGTATCTCCTTAGGGGTAGGAGATCCAGGGATTTCTTAGTAGACGGAGCAACAGGGACAGGAGGAGGAACTGATTGAACCTCCCACCACTAGTGGTAGAGCCAAGAGGGAAGTTTGTCGGACCTTGAGAGACACAGAGGAGTTTGTCGGAGCTCCTAGGATGGATAAGAGATAGTGTAGGAAGCGTAACAGATATCAAACTTAGGTAGCTCAGGTTGCAGAACCCTCCATCTTTCAGAAAGCCGCACAACATCAGGTGTGGGTGGATGCCATGGTAGAAGTGTATAGTTTTATCATGACAAATGATGTTTGGGAAGTAGTGTCGAGGCCATAAAAATTAATCAGTTTTAGGTTCCAAAAGGATCTACAAGATCAAGTACGTTACAGATGCCAGTGTAGAGAAGTACAAGGCTAGATTCATGGCAAAGGGGTATGCACAGAAAAAAAAAGGAATAGACTATGAGCAAACCTTCGCCCCAGTTGCTAGATATACCTCTATCAAATCTGTTATATCCCTAGTAGCGCAGATGGGATGGGAGATCCACCAGATGGATGTCAAGACAACATTCTTGAACGGGGTGATAGAAGAAGAGGTGTATATAAAGCAGCCTGAAGGCGTCTAAACTCATGAGAAGCACACTCATGTGTGCATATTGAAGAAAGCCCTATATGGGCTCAAGCAAGCACCCAGGGCATGGTATGGTCAGATTGGAAATTACTTGCAACAGTTTGGATTCATTAAGAGTGATGCAGATCCCAACCTCTACTATTTGATGGTGGAGGATGAACCTCATTCTGGTTTTGTATGTGGATGATATGTTTTTGACAGGATCATCGGGGCTCATAAAAGCCTACAAAAGGAACCTTGCAGCAAAATTCGGGATGAAGGATATGGGGTTGATGCACTATTTATAAGATTGGAAGTATGGCAGAAGAATAGAGAGATTTTCCTTGGGCAAGGGAGATATGCTACAGATATTCTGAAGAGGTTCAGAATGCGGGATTGTCGACCCATGACTACGCTTATGATCACCAATTGGAAGAAGATAGATGCGTCAGGGGACAAGGAAGTCGACCCCACCTTGTACAGGCAGCTCATTGGGTCTCTTATGTATCTGGTTAACACTAGGCCAGACATTTGTTTCGTTGTCAATACCCTTAGTCAGTTCATGGTAGAGACGAAAAGGGTACATTGGGCAACAACAAGGCACATTCTGATATATGTGCACAACACAGTCGGGTATTGGTTGAAATATACTCGAGGAAATGATGTCATATTATGCGGATTCAAAGATGCAGATTGGGCAAGCAGTTCAGTGGACAAGAAAATTATCCCCGGGTACTGCTTCAGTGTTGGATCAGAAATGGTCTCTTGGTGTAGCAAGAAGCAGAAGTCAGTAGCACTGAGCTCAGTAGAAGAAAAATATACGGCGGCCAGCACAACTACGTGCGAAGCTATATGGCTTAGGAAGTTGCTTGTGATCTTGTTTAAGAAGAAGATGGGAGCTACCAGTGTCTACTGTGATAATCAGAGTTGCATAAAACTCTATGAGAATCTAGTGTTTCATGACAGGTCAAAACACATAGATATCAGATGTCATTTCATCAGAGACTGTGTACAGCATGGGGTAGTCTAGTTGCAGTATGTTCCCACATGGGATCAGGTAGCAGATATACTCACAAAAGCTCTAAAGAGAGCTAAGTTCATCCAGTTCAGGGAACAAATGGGTATGGTGGATAACCTGTTTCAATAGCAGAGACAAGGTACTTTAGATATTTCTCAGTTGTTGCAACAGCAAATGAGAGGGAGTTGCAGTGTTGGCAGCAGTTCAACAGGTTCAGCGGGAGCACAAATGAAGTGCATATCAGAGTTGCACAATAGTTGGTGGGAAGAAGTAGCCAGACATCAGCAGCGTGACAGGATATGGTGCAGAGACAGTGTATTGTAGCAGCAGTTGTAGTACTAGAACACTTTCCTCGCTAAGAGGGAGTGTTATTTTTTGTAGCATCGGATGTGTTCTAGTCACGAGATTTGGGGGAGAGGCTAGAATACATGTGTTCTCCAATACCCAACAATCGTTTTTAGAAATTCCAACTAGAGACGACTTAATTAGATTTATTAGTTGGTTTTTAATATTTCCAAAGTCTAAACTTAGTAAATATGATTAATTAATCAAAATTAATTAAATCATGGTGTGATTGTTCTAGAAACTCACACGGATCAACAAGGAAATAATCTAGGCCATCGATTATGTTTTAATATTGGTCGTTGGTGCTCCAACAGAAGATTATAAGAAGTCGATGGGTAGATGGAGAAAACACTAGTGCGGTTACTCAGTTGCCCAGGCAGATCGATTTTCTTAGTGGTTGAGATTCAATAGAGGAGATAGAGCCTGAGGGTGAGTAGCAAGTGAGAGAGAGAGGGTACTAGAAAAATTCCAAAAGGTACATATCAAATTCATGAGGAAGTAGCATGAGGAAAGAGGCAGTCCATTGAAGCTCTGCGCAGTCACTACACAGAGGCACCAACGTATGGCTAGAGGGTCCATCTTGGGGTCAGGGAGTCGGTCTGGAGAGAGAGAAATTTATCACAAAAATTTTCTCAATAATGTTCCTCTGTTTAAATTGTCAGAATTCTTGTACTCGTATTTGTTGTTGAAGATTAATAAGAAAACCCTCATCTTCTGCACCAGTTTTCCCACATTGGGTTTTCCTGGGGACAATTGTCCAAAAACAATTTTGTTAATGTGTTCTATGTGTGTGTTATAATTTCTCTATTCCAACATTTTATTTTCCATAGTAAATTATTGTGAAAATTGCAGTAGTAAATTTATTTAATATTTGTCGTAGCAAATAAACTGAATAATCAAATTGACAATTAGAATAAATATTTTTCAGTTATTGCAATAGATGAAATTTTCATAAGGTTGTGCATGTCTCTACCTGCAACTTGTAGAGATTATTTACCCTTACACCTATTTGCTTATTACATCCAGAAGCTAATTTTTGGAGGTAAGCCTTACCTTCGCTAAAAATGACATCATAACCCTTGTCCTCAAGGGTAGCTACCGAAACAAGATTTTACTTTAATCCTGGAACAAAGAGGACATCTCTAAGATGAAGAGAATTACCTAACTCCTTTTGAAAACTGATAGTGCCAACTCCACTAGTTGCATACATGCCATCATCTCCTAGCTCAATATGAAACTACATGTCCTTGTTCTTTAGGTGACTGAAATTATTCCTATTCTCGGTCTTGTGGAAGGATGCTCCTAAGTCAATATACCATACACTGTTATCTGTTGAGCTTTCCATGCAAGCTATCAATGAGAAATATTTCTCGAACTGGGCAGAAAATGCATCTACCTCCATTGATGCAGCTACATGATCCTTACTAGACTCCTCCTTCTGATTAGGACACTTAGTGGCATAGTGTCCAAACTCATGGCAATGGAAGCACTTGATCTTGCTTAGATCCTTCTTCTTACCCTTCTAACTGGACTTAGCCACTCCTTGGCCCTCCTTGCCCTTGGCGTTTTTTTCTCTTGCTTGCCTTCATCAAATCTACCATACCTAGTACCTCTTCAGATCTCTTCCTGAACGCAGTCATTCCATAGCCTTTCCCGACTGGGAAAAATATCTTCTGCCACTTACTGCATCTTGGAAACCATACCAAGACTTGTGAAGTCCTAGAAGAGAAAAACTCACAAGGTCTTGCTTTGATACAGTTACACCCACACCACCCAACTCATCTCGTGCCTGAGTGAACCTTGAAAAATATGTGACAATGGGCTCTCGAGCGCTCATCCAGATACTCCTTAGCTTCTCCTTAAGAGCAACCTTCCCAGTAACACTGGTACCCTTATATAGATTTAAAATAGTTTTGAAACTCGGCCTAATCACAAAGTAAACTCGGCCTCATCTTCAGCTATCCTAGCACAGATAAATCACAAAATAATCTTTTCATATTTGCAACAATTTTTGTTGGGACTAGACGTACACTTTAGGCATGTCTTGCATATGATTTTTTGCCTTGTATCTATTAATCAACTTTTTTCCGGTCTTTATATGGATCTGCTCTTTGATACCATGTTGAATTTCCTTGAAATTTTGTAACTACTCAGATGATTTCTAAAAATTGAACTAGTTGACTTATCATCAAGATACATAATTCCAAAACAATATAAGCAGCGGAGTTAAACACAGGGATAAAGACACTATTACAAAAAAGACAATAATTTTTTCTAGGGAATCCATGTTATGTAAATTTTACTTGCTTTTCTAGAACATTAGAAGTTAAGGTATAGATAGTTTTTCACACTTTACTTGCTTTTCTAGAACATTAGAAGTTAAGGTATAGATAGTTGCTTACACATCATCTCAAGAAGGTAATACTTGATATTGAATGCTGGAGTAACTAAACATACATTAGATGTTTTACTTTTCTGTTTTCACTTAGAATAACACTGCAATTTCAATCTCAGATATAAGAATTAGATCCATGGAATAGGACTAATGTTAGGATAGAAATCATTAAGATGAATGCTCTATTTTTCAGATTAGATTCTAACTAGCCAACAGTGTTTGATTTATTTGTAGGAATTTACAGGGTAAGTTCCTTAGATAAAAAACCAAAGGTCACCGCTCACAAACAGATCACAAATCAGTACACCAATATTATCATGTGGTTAAAACCCTCAAAGAGGGAAACAGTCCAAGGCCTGAGCCAACGTGGCCACTTCAGGAAATTTATTAATATAAAAAGAAAATTTACATATGTTTCTCTCATAAACAGTTACCGGACAAATGACCCTCCATGCTCTCTAAATAGAGATCATGGACCAATCGGGTGTTAAGCCATGGATCAAGTGTCGTTAATACCGAGGAGAGAGTGAACCGTCAGATCACTACAAATCGTGACCGTCAAATTATAAGTTACAAATGTATATAGTAAAGAAACACACTTTACCTAACTCTACACTAGAATAAGTTATTCTTATCTATTTCCCGTGTGTCGAAATATCCTAACATCCCCCCTTAAGAACAACTTGGGATAGGATGGAAGGATTTACAAAGGTGACACAAAAGGAGCCTATTTCCTATGTGTCGAAATATCCTAACATCCCCCCTTAAGAACAAATTGGGATAGGATTGAAGGATTTACAAGGGTAACACAATAGGAGAAGAAATGAGGCATTAGAGCCTATCCCCCCTTAATGATAACTTTCCTAAACTCCAAGAATGGATCGAAGTTTGGTAAACTTCGCTTCTATGAGAGCCTTTGTAAAGATATCGTCTACTTGATCATTGGTTGGACAATACTGTACTTCAAGAACACGATCATGAATGAGCTTTCCGATGAAGTGTATGTGGAGCTCAATGTGTTTCATACGCTGATGTTGAACTAGATCTTTACATAGCTGAATGGCGCTCTGATTATCACATCAAAGTGTAGTTGGATGATGTTGATGAAGACCAAATTCAGACAGGATCTAACGAAGCCACATGGCTTCCTTGATGACTTCAACTGCACCACGATACTCTACTTCTGCTGAAGAAAGAGAGATGGCACTTTGTTTCTTACAAGACCATGTAATAGGTCCTGAACCAAGAGTGAATACATATTTTGCAGTAGACTTTCGATCATTAGGGTCACCAACCCAATCATAATCAGTGAAACCAATCAACGATGGAGATGCTCTTGTACTGTAATGAATCCTGAACTGAACTGTACCTCGAATATATCGAAGTATTCTTTTAGTTGCTTTCCAGTGACTTTCATGAGGTTGGTGCATAAAACAAGCGACAAGACCAACGACAAAGGAAAGGTTAGGACGGGTATGGGTTAGATACAAAAGTTTACCAACAAGTTGACGGTATAAGGTAGCATCAACTTCAGGGGTAGTACAAGTGACTGAAAGCTTGACTCCAGACTGAAAGGGAGAAGGGGCTGGCTTACAGTCTTTTATGTGAAAGTGGTGTAAAATATCACAGGCATACTTGGACTAAGAGAGGGTAATACCTTCTTCAGATTGCAAGACTTGAAGACCAAGGAAATAATGCAAGTGTCGTAAGTCTGTCATTTCAAACTTATTTTTGAGGCTAGACTTCACATGGTTTATATGGTTAGGATCACTACCAGTAAGGTTAAGATCATCAACATAAAGAATAAGGATGGTGAAGGACTTACCCACTTTCTAGGTGTAGACAATGTTGTCAGAATGACACC
This sequence comes from Pinus albicaulis, assembly GCA_034641835.2. Classification (NCBI taxonomy): domain Eukaryota; kingdom Viridiplantae; phylum Streptophyta; class Pinopsida; order Pinales; family Pinaceae; genus Pinus; species Pinus albicaulis. The sequence goes on along the minus strand of CM076579.1, from coordinate 42,984,150 downwards.
TAGAAAATTCATTATCTAAAAGAAATCTATCCATTTTGGCATACCAAGCCCGAGGAGCTTGTTTGAGACCATTGAAAGACTTCCTAAGGTGACAAACAAGGCTGGAGTCATTTTGGATAAAACCAGGGGGTTGTTCCATGTAGATTTCTTCATGCAAATCTCCATGTAAGAAGGCGGATTTAACATCCATATAATGGACTTCCTATTTAAATGATGTAGCAAGGGAAAGAACAAGGTGGATAGAATTCATTTTGGCAACAGGGGAAAAGGTTTCAGTATAGTCAATGCCTTCAACTTGTGAAAATAATTTAGGGACAAGACGAGCTTTATGTCTATCCACTTTTCCATTTGGTCCAAACTTGGTTTTGTAAACCCATCTGCATCTGACAAGTTTTCTTCCCTTTGGAAGAAGAACAAGATCCCAAGCATCGTTTGTCAATAAGGAATGATAGTCTTCATTCATAGCTTCATCCCAATCTGGATGACCAGAGGCTTCTTCAAAGGTTTCTGGATCAAGATTTTCTGGAACTTGAACCAATAAGGAAGAGGCTCTTTCAAACTGAGAACGTGTACGTCGTCGATCTACAGGGTCACCTGCAAGAGAACCTGCTGCATCTCGAGTAGAGCGACCCATCTTGGAAGTTGAGGAGTAAAAGGAATAACTTCAGGAGGTGGAGGAGGATTGTCATCCTCATTGTCATCATCTGAACTAGAAGGAATGCTATTAAAAATAGGAGAGAGAGAGAGGTGGCACATATGTCGATTCAGGCTCGCAGGCCAAAGGTGGCACACTCGCCGAACTAGGCTCGTAGATCGATATTTTTTCATCAAATTTTACATCTCTTCTAATGATTATATTTTTGGATTTTGGTTGAAGAAGTCTATATCCTTTGACATCTTCAGAATATCCAACAAAAATGCATTTTTCACTCTTAGGTTTTAAGGCTTTATGTTTCGCATCTGGAATATGGGCCCAAGCATCACTTGCAAAAACACGAAAGTGACTGACATCTGGTTTGATTGATCTCCAAACTTCTTCTGGAGTTATATTCTTTAAAACCTTAGTAGGAGTGTGATTTACTATGTAATTTGCACAGTTAATTGCTTCTGCCAAAAAATGGAGACTAAGTCCTTTAGATTGAAGCATACAATTAGCCTTTTCTTTTAAGGTGTGATTCTTCCTTTCAGCTACACCATTTTGTTGTGGAGTATATGGAAGAATATGTTGCAATTGAATGCCATGCTCAGTGCAGAAGTTGATAAATCTGTTGTTAACATATTCTCCTCCATTGTCTGATCTTAACTTGAGAATTTGATGTCTAGATTGTTTCTCAACAAAGGCCTTAAAGGCCAAGAACATGCTAAAGACTTCACTCTTGAGTTTTAAGAAGTACACTCAAGTGCGTCTGGAAAAATCATCAATGAAAGTTAAGAAGTACTTGCAACCAGAGAAAGAAACAATAGGAAGTGGACCACATAAATCACTATGCACAAGCTACAAAGGGGCTGAAGCGTGCCAAGAGGCACGTTTGTCAAAACTATTCCGATGATGTTTTCCGAGTACACATCCGGAGCAAACACCATCTCGGGAAGATACCACAGGAAGACCCGTCACCATATTTTCCTTACATAGAGTTTGAAGAGAGCGATAGTTTAAGTGACCAAATCGCTCATGCTAAATTTTGCTCACTTCATTATTATGAGAAACAAAAATGGAGGGAAGACATGGAGACCCAAAGTTGTCAAACTTATACAACCTTATGGAATCATCAGCAATGCCAGTAGCTAAAATATGTCTAGGATCTTTGATGTCCTTGATTACAACATCATGAGGTGAGAATTATACTATTTTCCGTTCACCTAAATGGGTTATCTGATAAACAGATAGAAGGTTGCATTACAAGGTAGGAACACATAGTACATCATTAAACTGACCATTATCTAGATGAATGGTTCCAGATCCTACAACACCAGAAGATCTATCATCACCAACATAGATATATTTGGTGTTACAATCATTTAAAGAAGAAAACATGGCTTTATTTTTTTCCATGTGGTAAGAGGCTCCAGAATCAATGAGCCACTCATGAGAAGGAGAAGAAGAAGATACATTTAATGCATAACCAGATCTTGATGCTTGACAACCACAAGCAGAAAGTGTCATTCCTGAAGATGAAGGTGAAGAGTGCTCCAAATTGATGTTGTGCTTCTTCATGCTGCTTCTAAGGCTTCCATCTTCTTAAAACATTTGGACTCTATATGGCCATCACGATTACAAAAGTTGCAATGTCTATGTGTCTTCTTCTCTTTGTTTTTATTTGCCTTATTATTTTGGTGAGTTGCTTTTTCAGTTTGCGGCTGAAATTGCTTTGGACCTTTGTTTGGTTTCGGACCATACTTTTTAGGATACTGCTTCTTGGGATTCTTTTGATATGATTGATGTTGGACTGCTAAGGCTTTCTTAGAAGCATTTCCAAAAGTGATAAAACCAAGGTGTAAGAGTTTTTTTTGTTCTCTTATCAAAGAATCAAAAAAGGCATCAAAAGAGGGGTTCTTGTAGGTGGATCCTGAAGAAATGATTGCTTCTTTAGTGGAATGGAATGTGGAAACAAATACAGAGTATGCAGGGCTAAGCTTAGTAAGAATGCAATAGATGAGGCTACCATCTTCTTTTTTGACCTTACAACCTTCTAAAAGAAGTCTAAGACTCTTGAATTTGGACAAAAAATCTTCAATAGAGGAGAAATTATTGGGGTCCAAAGTAAGCAACTCATTTTCAAGCTAGTGGGCCCTGATTTGATTTTGAATGCTAAAGACAGTATTTAGCTTTTCCAGGGCTTCATGAGGGGTGTCAATGTCAAGGATATGAAATCAAAGATTTTGAGCAATGGACATTCCTATCAACCCTCATGTTTGATCTTGTTTATTTTCCCATTTAGCAAATTTATCATCATCGGAAGGTTTAGTTTCTTGTCATGTGGCTATTCTATAAAGCCCTTTACTTCTAAGTATATCGACCATGTGAGGTAGCCATTGGAAATAATTGGTGTTGTTAAGAATAATTGGGCATGCACTTTCCATTTTAAAAAACTGAAGCTGAAAAAAGCTAAAACTAACTACTCCAATGGAAAAATCTCGAAAAATTACGCTGATTAAAAAAAAATGGTTCGAAAAACGGCTTCCGGATGAAGAAGTTATGTCTTTTTGAAAAAATTGAGTTGTAGATGTCGAATAGTTACGGGAATGGTTTGAAATTTGATGATGAAGTTCAACTTAAAAAAAAAATCTCACCCCTTTAACAAAAACTTTTTTACAAAAGAAGCTTGAGAAAGAGACTTGAACCCAAGACTTCTGTTCTCATAAACTAACTTCTCACCAAGTGAGATAGTAAAAGGATTCTATAATTGTTTGAAAGGAGGAAGGTTTGGTTTTTTTTTTTTTTTTTTTTTTTTTTTTTTTTTTTTTTTTTTTTTAAATTCGGTGTGCGTGTTTTTTCCTGCACAAAAAACAAAAAAATCCGAGCAACAAAAAAAAGGAATGGAAGCCTTACAGTAGAATGTTAGATTTTCGGTTAGCATTATCGGAAACTATCTATTTTTTCACTATTTTTGATTTCCCGAGATCACACAAAGACGCGGGGAAATAACATACGTAGCAAAAAAAAAATCTCTTCTTCCTGTTTCTGATTTGCCGAGATTGCACATAGCGCAGAGCAAAGAGAATACACAGAGAAGAGGGTATAGATCCAAAAAATAAATAAAACCTAAAAATCGAAATAAACAGAGGGAACCGAAATAAGTAGAACTATTAACAAATATAACTGCAAAATAGATACTTTATACCTCCAGATCTAAACTGATATAACTTGGGCAACCGGAAACCTTTTCGCATGAAACAAAAGGCGTTCATCACTGTAACAGACGCTCTGAACACAACGTAGCAGTTGTCCAGGCCTGAAAATGTTCAGAAATAGTAGATCTACAAAACGACAGTTGCATGTAGTCAAACCGGCTTTAGATTTGGATCAACAACAAATGCGGCCCTCAAAATAGCTCTAATACCATGTAGGAATTTACACGGTAAGTTCCTTAGATAAAAAACCAAAGGTCACCGCTCACAAATAGATCTAAAATTAGTGCACCAGTATTAACACGTGGTTAAAACCCTCAAAGAGGGAAACAATCCATGGCCTGAGCCAACGCGACCACTTCAGGAAATTTATTAATATAAAAAGAAAAGTTACATATGTTTCTCTCATAAACGGTTAACGAACAAATGACCCTCCATGATCTTTAAATAGAGATCATGGACCAACCGAGTGTTAAGCCACGGATCAAGTGTCGTTAATACCGAGGAGAGAGTGAACCGTCGAATCACTACAAATCGTGACCGTCGGATTATAAGTTACAAATGTACATAGTAAATAAACACATTTTACCTAACTCTACACTAGACTAAGTTATTCTTAACTATTTCCTATGTGTCAGAATATCCTAACATTATTTTTATGTAAGTTAGTTTAACTTAGGAACACTTCCTTTTCTTCTTTCTTAAAATTCATTAAATTCATTTAATTTCTTTCATAGTTTTAGATTAAACATTCTTAAACATCAAAGAACAAAACCTCAAAAAACAACATAAAATACAAACAACGAAGTAAGAAGAAGGTTAACTAAGCACATACAGTGCACCACACTTCATCAGTTTACAAACCTCGGTTGATAATTTATGTAAGCAATTTAAGACATTAAATTGACTAAACATTTTGGCGTCGTTGTCGGAGAAGTGTAATTAAGTAACCTCATTTCTTACATCTAAAAAAAATGATATGCGTAGAGAAAGAGACTCTAGGGGCATATTCATAGCTAGAGGCGAGAGTTTAATCCCTACAACACCACTCACTCCACCAAGACTAATAAGTGATACACATCCATCTCAAACTCATATCCATACTTCACTAGCCATAGACTTCCTAAAATTCTAAGGTCAGAAATCCAATTAGGAGGATCTCCTACTTCATCCACTAAGAGCCTTAGAGGAAGAATATCTTAGATTCCCAACAAAAGGAGTAACATTTTTCACCTTTACAGGGGAACATATTTTAGCAAAAGAGTTACAAATTCCTAGTGGAGAGGAAGAAGAAGATCATTTCTTCAACATACTATTGATAGAAGAACTAGAGGAAGAGCAGTTAACCTTGCAGGTTGAATCTTATATCAGCTCTGAAGAATCTATAATATCAGGAAGAGGAGAAGAAGGAGAAGGAGAAGGAGAAATTCTAAATGGAGAAAATGTAATATTTGGAAGAGGTAGAGGTAGAGGAGGAGATAGAGGAAGAGGTAGAAGAAATGCAGA
>CM076579.1:42844667-42978695 GCA_034641835.2 Pinus albicaulis | reverse complement strand
CCCATGGGCTTTTCCGTACTCACTCCAAATTGGAGTTGTTCAAGGTAGCAAAGACTAGATTTTCTAGCTATTACCTCACCTTCTGGCGCCTTTTGAAGGTAAGAGAGTCATTGGCTGCAGTGGTATCAAGCCCACACTGGCAGGTATTGAAGGTAGGGCAGCGACAATAGTTGACAGGCAAGGTTTTGAACATGTGGAGGAGACTGCCCTTAACCCTTTGTTTTGGGCACGTGTGAGGGAAATTTTGAACTTCACCAAGCCCATTTATCACATGATTTGTTTTTCAGATACAGATAAACCAGTGATTGGGGAGGTTTATGAGCAGATGGATAGCATGTTGGGCGAAATAAAAGACGTTGTTAAGGATAATGATCCCAACTTGTATGCAATGATTCACGACTATGTGTGTGCACGGTGGAATAAACTCAATGTTCCACTACATGCCTTGGCATATATCCTTATGCCAAAAAACTACTCTCCATCTTGGTTGGGCCAACTTGCACCTGGAGGTGGGGTTAGGATCAAACCTCACACAGATCCAGAGGTACAACAAGGATACATGAAGGCATTAGACAAGTTGGTCCCCGACAGGGAGGAGTATGCTAAATTGCGCCTTGAATTAGGCAGATACTTCAGTTGCACTAGTAACTTTGGTTCTTTCCATGTAATGGAAGATAGAGACGGATTTGATGCTCTCACATGGTGGGAAGCATATGGCGGCATAGGACTTTTGCCAAAGTTGGCAAAAAAAGTTCTCTCACAAGTTGTGAATACTTCTTCTGCAGAGAGGTGTTGGAGCACCTACAGCGTCATATATAATGTGAGAAGAAACAGGCTGAATGAAAACCGAGTTGAAAGCTTGGTTTATGTGCATTACAACTTGAGGTTGTTGAGTCATTACTCTAATCGGGCATATGAGGATCAATCATATAAAGTCTGGGACAACAACCCAGAGGATGATAATATGGAGGACGGCACTGTACGTATGGAAGAATTGGAAGAAGAACTTTTGAGGGATGATGATGAAGCATCATCGCCACCGCCACATGGAGGTCCACCATCCAGGTAGCGATGCGGGTGCCGGTGCCTCTCCCTAGATATCAAAAATATTATTGTTCCTTTGTAGATTCAGCCTCCACCTTCTAGTCATGGTCGTGGACGTGGTACTCCTGAGAGTACTAGAAGACCACCATTTCCTTGTGGCTCGCACAAATTAGACATTTCTCGTGGGCGTGGCAAGGGGCCAGCCAATAGATAAAATAGATTTGTTGTTTACTAGTCTTTTCTATTTTCTAGTAGGTTTTATCTTTTTTAGCGTGACGGTTGAACGATTGAGAAACTTAATCTTTCATATATTTAATGACAATTTAAGTTTGAAGTTTGAATTTGAAAGGTGAAACTTTGAAGTTGGCATTTACTCCATTTACAAGTCATTATGAATTATGAATATGATGCTTCATGAAAGTTATATGGTGATCAATGAATCAATGATGATGATAAATGTTATACTTATCAACATTGATAAATTGTATATATTGAATTTTGAAATGAAGTGATAAATGATATATATCAATGATGATAAATATTATATGTGAAATTTGAAATCAATGATGATAAATGTATGTTAGATTTTGAAATCAATGAATCAATGATGATAAATGAATTATGATATATCAATGATGATAAATGTTAGATATTGAAATTTGAAATCAATGATGATAAATGTTATATATTGAATTTTGAAAGCTTGAAACCTTCAGATTGATGATTCGTGAGACTCAAGAGTCAATATGTTGTATGCTTCCAACTTGTGGGCGTGGTTGATGAAGATTATAATTTCTAGATGATTGATGTTATATGATTCAATCTATGTTTTTATGTTTTTTATGTCTTGTTATCGCTTGCCGCCTACACCTACCTACAGTTAGTGGGAAAAGCCTTCAACCCCACAGGTGTGGTTGGTGGCAAGGAACTCAGAGAAGGGGTTGTCACCTATTCCCAACTCTCTCTGTTTAAGCTATCTCCTAGATTAGCTAAGGGGGGTGGTCCCTAAATGAAAACTAAGTTAAAGATGTGAGATTTCTAGGAAAAATGATTAGAAGGAATTAGTTATCAAAGATGACTCGATTCCAATACGTAAACAAACATATAAGTATATGAGCAATATTCAATGATGTGTTCAAAATATAGAGCAATGCTTTAAAGTAGATGACAAATGTTTGCTCAAAAATGAAATTCAAGATATAATGACAATAATCCTATGAAGGAAGTGTTAGACCAAGATCACAATATGTAATTAAATTTGCAACACCAAATAAGGGTATTTGCCAATGAAACAAGATATATCAATCATCCATAAGCATAATGATCATTAAAATGATGACATTCAATGAAGTTGCAAAAGTAGAAGCAAATTTCCAAGTACCATAGAATTAAACTTGTTGCAAAATTTAAGGAATTAAAATTGCTTGCATCAAAGTGCTTCTTGAGATAATATTTGCACGTGAATCTTTAGACCGTCAAGATAGCGAAAGAAAATTTGGGAACTTTGCAATGTAAATGTGATGAGATAGTGCTCTTGGTTTATTTTATTAATTAGTTCTAAAGCAATGTTACAATTGAACTCTTTGTCCCCCGGACTCACCTACTTAGAAATTCGGATCTCACAATGAGGGAGTCCATGAGATGGAGGGTCCCTAATGTCTATACAACCAACTTAAGTTGGAGGCTAATTTTTAGAGACGCAAGTCTAGCATGCAAAGTGAAATGCCTAAAAGTGATGGCAAATGAGATTGCAAATTAGGAAATTTAAATGACTATGTGATCTAAGCAATTAACGAAATGAACATATGAGTTATGCATATGCAACTAGACTAGATTAGCAAACGAAATGATGAATACAGAAGTGATTTAGTTTGAGAAAATTAAAGAAAAACCAAGCAAAGAAAGTTAACCACTCAAGAGGATTTACTCCCTCTAAGTGAGTAGGCGAGATACCATGGGAAAAACTTCCCAAGCTCCCTCAAGAAAAGTCAGCTCTTTATTAATGAAAGTGAGGCCCTCTTATAGAAATGAGGGGATTGGGAAGAGCTTACAATATCCGTTTTAAATTTGCTCTTTCCCAAAGTTACAAGTGTAAGATTTAAAAAAAAATAAAATTACTTGTGAGATGTTTACAAAGTAAAGGCTTAAAGCCTTGAGGTGAATGGCGGTTACAACTCCTCAAAAGAATGAGGCTTTAGAAGTAGAGGGGAAGTGATAAGGCGGAACTTGGATTTGAGGTTCCAAACGGAAGAGTGTTCCTTAGCCTAAGCTTTAGCTCCCTTTCTTCAAAACTTAGATTGCTTCCAAGCACACCTATAGGCAAACAAGCAAAAGAGTTAGAATGCCAAAGAAATAGTTAGAAACTCAATGCAAGTATAAAATACACTTTATGTTACAAATTTCCTCACTAAGAACAGCTTGAAAGAGTTGATTTAGTGAGTGAGAATTAGGATTTAAACCCAACAACTTAGCCTCAAATGCTAGATAAAATAGATATGTGCACAAATGAGAGAAGAAATATATGAGATTTTTTTTTTAGAGATGGAATAGAAGCAAAAGGCTCGTGAAACCCCCTTTTAGATAAATCTCTTGATGTCTTATGAGATTGTTGGCTTGAACAACTTATGAGACCTCTGATATCCTTGGAGCTGACTTATTCGAATCGAAAAAAAAAAGTCTTCACACTCCAATGGACTTGGCAACCTGTCCTTTGAACACACCAATTTCTGCAAACCAATTGTTAGTGCAAAAGAAACTTGGCATATAGAGGCCACGTTGAGCTTGTCATTTCATCGAAAATAACAAGCTACAACAAGAGCGCAAAACATACCAAGTCCAAGGGAGATCTGAGATAGCTACAAATCTCCCCTATGTTGACCACTGGAGTGGCACCTAATGATAATGTGAAGACTCCATGCCCAAGGATGAACCAGAAGACACTTGTGCCATTCAGATATCATCAGATATCATCATGTTCAACAGAGTTTTTTGACTCTACTTCTTCTTCTCATCATTTTCTTCTTCAGTTTTCAGATTTCGCAGCCCTTCGGGGATATTGTATAAATGTCACTAGCATGATGAATAAAGCCATGTAACAGGCCTAGGATGTTGGGACTCGATCAGCAAGCGAGTACACCTTGGAGTGTTTTTTTTACTTGGTTAATTATTCCTTCTTTTTAGCGGCGAATAATTTTCTAAGTTTTTTCACTCATTGCATTACCCCAAAGCCGGGGTGACGGCTTGAAGGTTGAGCCCCTAACACATCTTAGTGTCTAGAGTCAATGTATATTACCATGCTAGGTCATCTCTGAAATTTCGCGGAATTTGACTAGGTCTAAGTAGGATTTTTTAATAATTAAAAATTTCCCGCAAAATGGGATTTTTTAATTATTTTATATGTAATGATGTAAATAAGTGGTCTCCGGAAATGTCTAGGGTGTGTGACCAGTCGAAATTCATTCTCAGAGACCCAGCGTTATCCTAGGACCCACTTTGAGGGTCAAAAAATGACTTATGGTCCCTCAAAAGCCGATTTTCCTAATGTCAGTGGAAAAAATAAGAAAAAATTCAAAAAAATTCATAATTGGAAAAATTTGGAAAATTTTCCGAAGTCAAAATAAGTCAAAATTTTGACATGGCAGATTCAGTGAAGGTCAAAAATGATGTGGCAGCCATGTGGGGCCCACCACATGAAGCACAACTCTATTCCAAGTCAATCAAGTCAAAGAGGGCCCACGTTGAGTTAAAAAGGCAGCGTTGAAATATTAAGTATGGCTAGAGTTCAAATAATTCGATTTATTTCAACATGTGGGTGCACATTAAAATTAGAGGGGGACAAAGTGAATGACATGGCAACCACTTCATCACCATGAGTGGGCCAAGTCAACATAAGTCAAAAAGGGCTCGAATTACCCACTCAAAAGGTGAAGATCAGCTTGAAAGTGTTTCACGGAATGGTTAAAGGATGAGTGGGGACAAGACTGCCACATGGGACAGTTCTTGTCCCCCACTTAATTTCAGTTGTCTCCCACTAATATCTACACAGCCAATCAGATTTAAATGCTCAGATTAACATGAGTGGGTGAAATACGTAGCAGCAAGATAAATATAAATACGCAGATCTGTTTTGAAAGGAGATACGCATCAGCTTGAAGCAGATATTTGATGACTGTTAGCTGCCAGATTTTGTTGATATTTTCTCCCGCACCATCATCCACTTGTACGCAGCTGTCAGCGTCATATCTATACACAGCCCTGTTCAGCGCTGTTCAACAAAGGATAACACAGACTTATGGAACAGCGTGACACTTGATTGGCAAGGTGTCAAATTGCAGTTTGTGATTGAAGGGTTGTGTGGGAGTTTACCCACTCCAAAATTACACATGGCAATTCAAAGCAAAACACATGTGAAGAAAAGATCAGCGTACCATCAGTTAGAAGTGTACGCTGCCCATTTTGGGAGCACACACAGCCAGTCTTCACCACCTACAGCAGTTCGTTGGAAATCTACAGAAAGCAAGCAGCCACTTGTGCAAATTCGTTTTTTGCATTGGGATCATCTCTCTCTGGCCACTTGTCATTTAATTTTTCATTGGGATTTGCTCCCGTAGTTCTATTTAAATGAGCCTTGGGCTCTCATTGTAACAGTGGATTTTTGAAGCTTGTGCTTATTGTTATTATGCCGAAATTGTTATTGAGTTGAATAAAGAAAAGTCTTTGGGGTTACTAGCTTCTCTTGTGGTGCATTCTTTGGTTGATGAGGTATACTTGTTTCATTTGATATTGTTATTTATCGCAATCTAGTTGTTTTTCTTTGCATTTTCCTGAAGGCACTATTGTCTAGGGAGGGGAGATTTGTAGCTATCTCAGATCTCCTTTGGACTTGGTATGTTTTGCGCTCTTGTTGTAGCTTGTTATTTTCGATGAAATGACAAGCTCAACGTGGCCTCTATATGCCAAGTTTCTTTTGCACTAACAATTGGTTTGCAGAAATTGGTGTGTTCAAAGGACAGGTTGCCAAGTCCATTGGAGCGTGAAGACTTTTTTTTTTTTTTCGATTCGAATAAGTCAGCTCCAAGGATATCAGAGGTCCCATAAGTTGTTCAGGCCAACATCTCAAAAGATATCAAGAGATTTATCTAAGGGGGTTTCATGAGCCTTTTGCTTCTATTCCATCTCTAAAAAAAAAATCTCATATATTTCTTCTCTCATTTGTGCACATATCTATTTTATCTAGCATTTGAGGCTAAGTTGTTGGGTTTAAATCCTAATTCTCACTCACTAAATCAACTCTTTCAAGTTGTTCTTAGTGAGGGAATTTGTAACATAAAGTGTATTTTATACTTGCATTGAGTTTCTAACTATTTCTTTAGCATTCTAACTCTTTTGCTTGTTTGCCTATAGGTGTGCTTGGAAGCAATCTAAGTTTTGAAGAAAGGGAGCTAAAGCTTATGCTAAGGAACACTCTTCCGTTTGGAACCTCAAATCCAAGTTCCGCCTTATCACTTCACCTCTACTTCTAAAGCCTCATTCTTTTGAGGAGTTGTAACCGCCATTCACCTCAAGGCTTTAAGCCTTTACTTTGTAAACATCTCACAAGTAATTTTTTTTTTTTTTAAATCTTACACTTGTAACTTTGGGAAAGAGCAAATTTAAAACGGATATTGTAAGCTCTTCCCAATCCCCTCATTTCTATAAGAGGGCCTCATTTTCATTAATAAAGAGCTAACTGTTCTTGAGGGAGCTTGGGAAGTTTTTCCCATGGTATCTCACCTACTCATTTAGAGGGAGGAACTCTTCTTGAGTGGGTAACTTTCTTTTGCTTAGTTTTTCTTTTAATTTTCTCAAACTAAATCACTTGCATTCATCATTTCGTTTGCTAATCTAGTCTAGTTGCATATGCATAACTCATATGTTCATTTCGTTAATTGCTTAGATCACATAGTCATTTAAATTTCCTAATTTGCAATCTCATTTGCCATCACTTTTAGGCATTTCACTTTGCATGCTAGACTTGTGTCTCTAAAAATTAACCTCCAACTTAAGTTGGTTGTATAGACATTAGGGACCCTCCACCCCTATGGACTCCTCATTGTGAGATCCGAATTTCGGGCGAGGGTGAGGTCTGGGGACAGGAGTTCAATTGTAACATTGCTTTAGAACTAATTAATAAAATAAACCAAGAGCACTATCTCATCACATTTACATTGCAAAGTTCCCAAATTTTCTTTTGCTATCTTGACGGTCTAAAGATTCACGTGCAAATATCATCTCAAGAAACACTTTGGATGCAAGCATTTTAATTCCTTAAATTTTGCAACAAGCTTAATTCTATGGTACTTGGAAATTTGCTTCTACATACTACTTCATTGCATGTTGTCATTTTAATGATCATTATGCTTATGGATGATTGATATATCTCGTTTCATTGGCAAATACCCTTATTTGGTGTTGCAAATTTAATTTCATATTGTGATCTTGGTCTAACACTTCCTTTGTGGGATTATTGTCATTATATCTTGATTTTTAGTTTTTGAGCAAGCATTTGTTATCTACTTTAAAGCACTGGTCTATATTTTGAACACGTCATTGAATATTGCTCATATACTTATATGCTTGTTTACATATTGGAAATCAAGTCATCTTTGATAACTAATTCCTTCTAATCAATTCTCCTAGAAATCTCACATCTTTAACTTAGTTTTCCTCTAGGGACCACCCCCCTTAGCTAACCTAGGAGACAGCTTAAACGGAGAGAGTTGGGAATAGGTGACAGCCCCTTCTCTGAGTTCCTTGCCACCAACCACACCTGTGGGGTTGAAGGCTTTTCCCACTAACTGTAGGTAGGTGTAGGCGGCAAGCGATAACATGTCTAATTCATCATTCTACATGCTTTTGTTGACATATATGCATCAATATATATATATATATATATATATATATATATAAACGCTCCCCGAAACGCTCCGGATCGGGAGCTTTTGAAAATGGCGCTCCCGCTCCCCGCTCCCAAGTAACCTTGGTTTGTATATTTTGAATTCTTTCATCAATTAAGCATCCTTGTTTTTAGTCAATTAAGCAACCCTGTTTTTAGTCAATTAACCAGACAGAGTACTCTGTGGTGGATAAAAACAACGAAACTGGAAGAATTCTTCTGGCTGCCTGTTAGAATGCATTCATTTGGGAAAATAATGAAACAATTCCAGAAAATTGAAAGTGGTGGTTTCGATTCAATTATTCAGAATATGCCGAGAAGGTACTCTCAGACAAAATAGCCGCGCGCTGCATAGATGGTCAACTGCAATTTTTTTTTTTCCTTATCCCCTAACTATGCATAGATCAGGGGTAGTTTCAACTAGAAACCTTCTATAAAAGTACCCACAACGCTGGCCTGAATTTGTCTAGAACTCAAGCTCGCAATCTGTTTCACTTTCTGCACTAGTATTCAGAGAGAACAGCTAATAGCATCCCTTTCCGGGATAAATAGATAAGAAGAAAATATGCAACCGTATCAACATGCAACCGTAACAGATGCAACGATGGACAGATGGTTGTTAATATCTCATAAGATATTTTATTCAATATTTAATTAAATCCTCTGATGTATTTTATTGGTTAGAATAAATTGTAATCCAATAAGAATGTCTGTCCGGAAATATAATATGTTGGCATCGACGAGATCAGATATCATAACCTCTAGGTGGGCAGCGTAGCCACTAATCCATTGTGTCTTTTAAAATACTTATGACTAAGATTTTACGATGGATTTGGGCGTCATAAATTCGACCAATGGACCGGCATGGTAGCAAGAGGCCACAACGATTTGGACTGCGAGACTTAAGTCGGTAAATGTTAGGAAAATTAACTGAATCCGGTCAAATGTCTCCCATGTATGACTGTGTTAATACCACGCTTTCACAGAGGTATGGTATGGTGCTATGGTGGAATTCGCAACATCGGAGGAAAACGGTGGACCCGTATTCTTGCCAAGTGGTAATACCATCTTCCGTTAACACGTGGTGATGAGAATATACACAACCGCTTGCAAATCAAGCCATACACCTGTTAATACTCCCAGTTCTCGATGTTGTGTATTGATCGGTATATGGGACACGATACACCTATAAACTTTTCTCCCTCTACATTGTGACACCACCGGTGATTGTGTCGTCCACCACTTGTGTCTCCATTTAATACGATCATATCAAAACATTTATCTTCTTATTTTAATTCGCAGCTCAAAATAGTTGTATGCATCAACTAGTGGGGATGCACACATTAACAACGGATGGCCCACACATTTGCGAAATTTTTATATAATTCTAAAAATATATATATAAAAAAAAAATATCATAAAATATATATTTAACGTTGAAGTAAAATTTATTTATGAATTCAACAAATTTTATTTTATAAATAAATACACCAATAAACACATATGTGATATAGGTAATGGAGCCACCCATCTTTAAAATAGATATATATATAAACAATAATAATAAATAAATAAATAAATATTATATATATATATATATAGTGTTAAAAGTTGTGAAAGAAATTAAAGTAGAGTAAGTGTAATTATATAAATACTTAAAGTTATTTATGAACAATCACGAAAGATGTGCACCAAATTTTATTATGACACTTGAACATTTGTTACTCAGAGATGTCGTTCTATGACAACATAATAACCATTCAACGGAACGAGAATTTAAACTTATTAAATTCCAAGTATTAGTTATAGTCATAAGTAGCAGAAAGTCAATAATCCTTTCCATAACTGCATCTAGGACTGAACATTCTAGATAAATATTGTGAAACGATATTATGACCTATCAAGAACCTTGCATTTCACTCTAGAATTAGTAAGCATAGAATATCCTACATAGGACAAGGAGGTCGCGTGGTCACCCTCCTTGACCTTGATACCAGTAAGACCTGCCTGCAGGTAAAATAGCAAAAGAACTTTACCCGTATGCAAGCTCAATTTTACGAAAATTATATTTACTCAGTCTAAAAATTACTCGATTCTCATAAATTTATTATGTATTCTAGGAAAAGTTACAATGGTAAGAACGTACCAAAGGCGGCAACGCCAGCGAGATGCATCGCCATCTTTAACACCTCCACCATCGTCGTCGCCAACACCGTCACTATTGCCACCACCTAGATCATCATTAGCACCAGTTGCTCCAGCAACCCGATCTAACTACTATAATGCGCTCATTAGAAGCCATTTTGGAAACATTAAAAAGGTCGCAACCGACCAGTAGCAAAGAGGAACGACTTTATCTAGAGGAAAGACATTCAGAAAAGCCTAAAGATTATGATTATAAGCTTCATAGAGAAGATATTTCCCAGGAACTGTAAAAGATTAAACTCCCGGAATTCTTTGGAGGACGAGCTGGAGAACATGTCGAAGCATGGTTAGAAGGGATGATAAGATGCTTCACACTAAGAGAATATTCTTCTACCTCTAAAACAAAGATCGCTATATTCCAACTTAGGGGGAATGCGCTGATTTGGTGGGGAAATCTAGAAAAACAACTACATATCACATCAGACATCGTTCCTTGGGAGTTGTTTGTAGACCGATTTCATGCAAAATACTTACCACCTTTCTTTCAAGAGCAGCAAGCCGGAACCTTCCATACTCTAATCCAGGGTAATAAAACCGTGGAAGAATATGAGATAAAGTTTATGGAACTTGTAAAATATGTTCCTTATCTAGACACGGATGAACGCCAAGCTAAGCGTTTCATATATGGATTAAATCCTCGAATCAGGGCCATGGTAAGAATGTGGAAGCCATTAGTGGTAGCAGAGGCGGTTGAATGTGCACGATATGCAGAAGAACATCTAGGGATTAAAAGGGATTTCAGGCCAGCAGAACCATCACAACAGGGATTTACAGGAAAGACTCCTCGAAATTTCTTCCGAGGAAATAGCTCGAGACCACCTCCTTATGGTAACAGGTTTACCCCAAGAGGAGTAGGAGCAGGAGCTCCTATGACCATTAATACTATAGCTTTCGAATCCTCAAACATCAGTCCTTGGAAATCTCGAGGGACTGGTAATCGGGGAAGGAATGGGAGAGGAAGTAGCACCAGAGGACAGAGCTCCTGGTCTAGAAATTCACAGTCAGAATCAAGGGGGGCAACCCAGGTTGATTTTTGGGGGTATGGAGGACCTCATTTTCAGCGTGATTGTCCGGAGATCTCACAGAGAGCAGGAAAAGGACCATCATCAAATACCCATGGCAATCATAGAGTCCATGCCGTCGTCAACAACAACCAAGTAGCACATCAATCCACCATAGTGGAATCTTCAGGTAAAATCAATAGAATAAAACTAAAAATCGTATTTGACACTGATGCTATTGATAGTTTTATTTCATCATATACATTAAATAAATGTGGGTTGGCAGCTTGCAAGCAAAACGATTTCAGACAGGTTGAAATGACTTTGGGAGAAATTCAACCAATAGAATTAAGTGTTGAGGATTGCAAAGTTGATCTAGGAGTCTGTTCATCCAAACTAAAAGTATATGTCATAGCCCTAGGAACTTACGACCTAGTGATAGGAATGGATTGGTTAGAGTTGCATCAAGCATGGGTAGACTATTTCAGGAAACCAATACTTTGCACGAATGATGAGGGAGAGACAATCCGAATCCAAGGTATTAAGAGGAAAGTATCCTTACGCTTCATCTTAGCTATGCAAATGAAACAGTGCTTAAGGAAAGGTTGTCAGGTGTATACAGTTCAAGAAGTAAGCAAGGAGAAAGGACCATCCTTAGAACAGTATCCGATTCTGTCAGAATTTTCGGATGTTTTTTCAAAAGAATTACCAGGACTACCTCCTAAAAGAGAGCTAGACCTCACAATAGAATTGAAACCTGGTATAGAACCAATATCTAAAACACCTTATAGAATGACTGCTCCTGAACTCCAAGAATTACAAATACAGCTGAAAGAACTGTTAGATATAGGGCACATTTGACCTATTATTTCACCTTGGGGCACTCCTGTAATCTGTCAAGAAGAAAGATGGTTCATTATGACTGTGTGTGGATTATCGAGATTTAAATCGTGCCACTGTAAAGAATAGGTATCCAATGCCTCGCATTGATGACTTTTTTGACCAAATGAAAGGAGTTGCAGTGTTTTCAAAGATCGATCTGTGATCAGGTTATCATCAGCTAAGGATTAAAGAAAGTGATGTTTCTAAGACTACATTCCGAACTCATTTCGGGCATTATGAATTCATTGTGGTACCATTTGAGTTGACCAATGCACCTGAGGTATTCATGAACCTTATGAATAACGTTCTCCGCAAATATCTCGATTAATTTGTGCAAGTCTTCCTGGACGATATTCTCATTTACTCTAAGAATGAGAAGGAGCACGAAGAGCATCTTTGGATAATATTATCTTGCCTCAGAGAACACAAGTTATATGGAAAATTATTCAAATGCGTTTTATTTCAAAAGGAAATTCGTTACTTAGGTCATATCATATCTGGTGAAGGGATCTCTGTAGATCCTGAAAAGGTAAACACAATCAGGGAGTGGCCGATACCTAAGAATGCACATGAAGTGCATAGTTTTATGGGTTTAATAGGTTACTATCGAAGGTTTGTGGAGAGATTCTCCAAAATTGCAAAGCCGATCACAACCCTCCAATGCAAAGTTGTTAGGTATGAATGGACTAAGGAATGTAATAAAACATTTTCCAAACTTAAAAGATTATTGACTAGTGCACCAATTTTGCGAGTACTTGATATGGATAAAGATTTTACTGTGTGTATCGACGCATCTAAACAGGGGTTAGGTGCAGTATTAATGCAGGAAGGAGGCGTAATAGCATATGCTTCAAGAAAATTAAAGCTCTCTATGAAGAACTTTATGCTACGCATGATTTAGAGTTAGCCGCAAACTTGGTTTTAACTTTAAAAGATATGGAGACATTACTTGGTAGGGAGAAACTTTGTTCTTAAAAGTGACCACTCAAAGTTATACGATATTTATTCGTCTCAGCAGAGACTTAAATGCTAGACAAAGACAATTGAGTGAATTCTCAAGTGAATATGATTTTGAGATTTCATATATAAAAGGGAAGGAGAATGTAGTAGCATGCTTTGTTGACACCTAATCCTATGGGACAGGTGTAGATATGTAATTTTGTATAATAAATAATAGTAGGAAATAAGGAAGGCCAAGAGTCATTGGGAGATGAATCCCAATAGCCTCACCTCCATCTATAAATGCATGTACATTCTTCTGCCTAATACACATTCTCGATTTGAGGAGTTACCCCAGTTTGACATGGTATCAAAGCGTCCCACTATTTGCATTTTTGTCCGTGGTGCAACTCCCTCTCCTCGTTCCGCCCGCCTAATAATAGTTTTTGTCAAGCCCTACTATCACATATAATCGTTATTCTCGCATTTTTTTAATCTCTGATGTTTTCCCGACATTTGCAGCCTCGGCAGCCTCCCGAAGACTTCGCAATCCTCGCGCTTCCTAAAACATCGCAAATTGCAGCCCCCCCCTCTCAGCCTCCCGCAAAGATCCCATTCTAAATTTTCGTCAGCCTCCTACTCACTTCGCTCTCACCCATTTCCCCCTACCTCGCGTCCGTCCCATTTATACCGCCGCTCCTCCACACATATCACATACCCCTCCCTCTCAGGGGCCACGCAGCGCTCCCCACTCGCTTCCCATTTCACTACGACCCCTACTTCCCAACGCGTACCTCTCTACGCCCATCTCACCAACGAATCCTCCCATCTCACGCTATTCACTACACAACGCATCACAACATTCATATCACGCTCACTTCGCTTTATTCTCCGCTCCACCTTGTAATACGCCTTATATATATTTAATATGCAACAACGTTCAACACACGCACCTGCGCGTTTTATTTCGCCCTCCACCGAAGCGTACGTATAGTGGGAGTTTTATAAGTGAGCGGTATATATATAAAACGCCCCTCGTCATATATATATATATATATATATACACCGCCCCTCCTCATTTATTTCCGTGGCCCCGTCGACCTTAAAACATCCGTGGCCCCCGTCAACTACATTTCCCACGCTCGTCTTCTATTCATAATACCGCCGTGTCATATTAAAACGCCGCTCCAAACTACACGCTCCTTCCGGGCTTCCATTTAAACACAAGGTGGTATCCATCGTGGTATCTACTACGCCGTTGTATACATCGTGGTATATATTTGTTTTGTTAAATATCGCTCCCCTCCTCCCATATGCAACATGTTCCGTCCCACAGTTGCGCCCGGCTTATATAAAACCGCCCTTCATTGTATATACACCACGCCGTCGAGCGTGTCTTTCACATATAATACCGCCTTTCTACTTTCAATACAAATACGTCCATATATCAATACACTATATATATACCGTAAATAACTCATACACCCGCCTATTTAACACGTATAGTTTAATACGCCGTGATAATACAATATGTCGTCTTTTTAATATCCTCTCCCCTATTTATCCTTTTAATATACCTCTCCTCCCACCATAATAACGTTTGTCATACCATTCCATACAATACCGCCTATGATTCAATACCGCCCTCCTATATTCAATACCGCCCTTCATTCTATTTACAATACCACTTTATAATACCATTTCCCATATTCATAATAACCGCCCCTTCACATTTTCAATACACTCATCCATATAAATTTTTCTCTTCAAACAAAAAAATACATATTTTTTTGGTGTAGAATTCGCCGTATTTTTAGCAAATGTTTTATTTCTTTAAACCGAGTATATTTTCCACAAAGAGTGTTTTTGTTTTCTCTCCCTTCAAAAGAGATTCTCAAAGAAAGTCTTCCTTCAAAAGAAGATGACAAAATTCCTTCATCTTCTAAAGAGGTCGCATACTTGCACAGAGAAAAGAGACATGCTTCAGACCATCCGCAGGAAGAGATGGCAGAAGACGAAGAAGAAACTTGCAGAAAAAGGGGGCAGACAATCTAAAACTCAAATAAAGAAAGAAATCAAGACAAAGGTAAAATCCACGACAAAAGACAAAGGTAAAGCACCCGAATCAGCTCATTCCGTTCTAGCACATTGTAACAATGGAGTAACCGAAAACCTATTTGATGTTTCATTTACTTCATGGAGAGATGATTGGCTGTTAGATTCGTGAGCAAATATGTCACATGACATTTAGAAAATATTTTTTTGAAGAATTCACCGACAAAGTCGATGGAGCAAGATATTTTCACAGATAAATCCAAACTCAAGCCACCGTGCTTGGCACAACAAAGCGAAACCACTGTCTTCCGTATCATATCCCATGAGGTTCTATACCTCCCCGAGTTGAGGAGAAACTTACCGTCCTTGGTCCAAATCCGCTCAAAGAAGGACACTCCATTCACTTGTTTGATGGCAAGGCAGTAGGCCGAGCACGCATCACTCACTTGTCATGGAGGGAATAAGAAGGAGACTGTTGAAAGATTCTCTCAGCCATGCTCAAAACTTGCATTCAACACAACATGATGAAGGTACATTCCCATCAAGTCTTTTTATGGCATGCTAGATTCGGACACTTAAACTATGAAAGCCTCGTTTGTTGAAGAAATGGTGTTAATGGACCGCCACAATTCCTAGAAAACCTAAGGAATGTGATGCTTGTATTCTAGGAAAGCATAGCAAATGTACGATTTCATGATTCACACTCCAAAGCACATAGAAAAACTTGAGCTTGTTCATTCAGATTGCGTGTCTCATGCCCTCGTTGCTTCGCAAATGGAAACAAATACATGATGACATTTATTGATGACTACACCGGCACGTGTTGGATTTACTTATTGAAGAACAAGTCTCGATATTTTTCAAACTTTCAAGAATTTTCATGCATGGATTGAAAATTATGCACAAACACATATTGGCTCTCTACATACCGATAATGGAAAAAGAATACACTTCAAACGAATTCTGAAAATTATTCGTCAACATGGAATCAAACATCAAACAACTCGTGCCATATAATCCCAACAGAATTGTAGCCGAAAGAATGAACAAAAACTATTTAAATATGGTCCGCTCCATGTTATTTTTCAAGAATGTGAAATTGATGTTTTGGGCTGGATGCGCTCTATGTGTCGTTTACATAAAGAATAGGTGTCCTTCAAGTTCAATTAGAAACAAAACTCCTTTGAAATGTGGCATGGCCACATTCTCTTGGGTAGTTACTCTCAGGTCTTTGGGTCCACCCGTTATGCCTTGATACCCAAGGGTCAAAGGAACAAACTTGGTGCCGTGTTTAAAATGTATCTTCTTGGGTACCCAACACCTCCAAATGATATCGTCTATATGATGAAGCAACAAGAAGTTTGTAATAGCAAGAGATGTCATATTTCTTGAATCTTCCAAGAGTGACAAGGTTGTTGAGCGGCAACTTGATCGCCTAGATAGATTCACATGCAAAGTCCTTCCAAGAATTTGATAATGTGATTCCACATCTTGAAGGGGGATTCCGATATTGAATCAAATTGTGGAATCTCATGTCCCGAAGCACCTTTCCCCCACATGAAGAAACAACCACTGATGACACATCGGATGATGTGATCAGCGTAATTGGGAGATTGAATCTTAAATCAATCCCAACTCGGGCCAAATGACCACCGGGCCATCTCGAAGGTCCTCCCAAATGGCTAACAAAGACACCTGGAGAATGTTCATCCCGATGAGGTTGGAAAACAGAACAAGAAGTTCCACTCAACAAATCGAAGGTGATGTAGATAATTTCGATTCCTCTGCGTGATATGGATATTGTTTATAATCATGAATTGAGTTTGTCTACGTATCATGAACCAACTTCCTTCAAAGAAGCCGCTTCTCATGATGAATGGAAAGAAGCATGGTGAAGGGGAGTATGATGCCTTGATAAAGAATGGCACTTGGAAGTCAAGCTGATCCGCCTTTGGGAACGAAACCAATTAACAAGTGGGTTCACAAAAACAAGTACAAAGTGCATTTACCACTTGACAAGTATTGGACGGCTGTGCTTGTGGCAAAAGGTTTTGCACAAAAAGAAGGAGTCGATTATGAAGAAACTTTTGCTCCCACAACAAAATGGGACCACCATCCGACTTTGCCCCAGTGTACTAGAATGGATGGAAAGTCCATCGATACGCGAAACAAATTTTTGAATGGAGATCTAAAGGAGAAAGTTTATATGTCCCGTCTTAGAAGGATTTGTGGTAAAGGGTCAAGAACACAAAGTTTGCAACTTGTAAAATCCTTGTATGGCCTCAAGCAAGCACTAACAGCCTGGTATGAGAAATTAACCGAGCATCTCTCCAAACTTGACTTCAAACATTTTGATCTTGATGATGCAACTTTGTTTGTTAAGAAAGTTGGAAAAAAAAGTCAGATATCTTGTGGTATATGTAAATGATCTTTTGACAATGTGAATAATGAGAACTATATATTGCATCCATCAAGAAAGAATTGAAGAAAGGTTTTGAAATGACCGATTTGGGTCATGTTCATTACTATTTGGGTATTGAAGTAATTCAACATCCCAAATTCATATTTCTTTTTCTCAAAAGAAGTACATTGGAGATCTCTTGAACAAGTTTGGCATGGATGAATGTAATCCCTTAACCACTCCAATGGAAAAAAACTTGAAGCTCACATCTATCAAGGGAAGGAATTTGAGGATGCAACTAAGTATAGATAGCTTGTAGGAAGTCTTATCTACCTAACCACCACCAGACTCGACATTTCATTTGGCTGTTGGAATCCCCTCTCAAGGTTCATGCAAAAACCTTGTGAAGGACATTGTCCGTCGCAAAAAGAGTGTTAAGGTACTTGAAGGGGACTCAAGACTTTGGACTCAACACAAACAGGCGATCACTCTTGATCGATACCTCGATTCGTACTTTGATGGCGACAAAGAAACAAGGGGTGTCTACTAATCTCTACACCATGAGTCTTGACCGTAGAGTCGTCTCATGGAGATCACGCAACAATGGCCCAGCCAGACTCCATGACCGAGGCATTATGTGGCACAGCTCGAAGCAACAAAGGAAATTGTGTGGCTCCGGAAAACTCGGGAAGATTTGCAAGATGAAACAAATGTACCACACCACTCATGATCGACAACACTTCGGGTAATAAAGTTGGCCAAGAACCCAAAGTTCCATGATCGAAAAAAGCACATCAATACAAAATACCATCTAATTCGACATCATGTTCAAAGCAAGACCATCCATCTACATCATTGTTCCACAAATGAGCAAACCGCCGATGTCTTCACCAAAGCACTTGGAAGAGAAAAGTTTGAAAAGTTCGTATCGATGCTTGGGCTCACCAACATCCTTCGGATTAAAGGGGGAAATGTTGACACCTAATCCTATGGGATGGGTGTGGATATGTAATTTTGTATAATAAATAATAGTAGGAAATAAGGAAGGCCAAGATTCATTGGGAGATGAATCCCAATAGCCTCACCTCCATCTATAAATGCATGTACATTCTTCACTTAATACACATTCTCGATTTGAGGAGTTACCTCGGTTTGACATGCTTTAAGTAGAAGACCTCGAATATTTTCCCTCATACCTATCAAGGTGGACTTAAGAGATCAAGTACTTGAACATCTCGTAAGAGATAGTTGGTACTTAAAAAGCAGCAAGGCTCGGCTTTGATAGCAACCATTCGAAGGAACCCAAGTTCAAAGGATATGACCCGGAAGAAACGAAAGTTTGCGATTTTATGGAAGGATGTATACATTTCAGAGCATCGGAGATCTCCGAAACACCATCCCGAAGGAAGCCCACAGTAGTGTATCATGCACATCCTAGTGGAAGAAAATGTATGATGACACTAAGAGACTCTTCTTTCCGCATAGGCATGAAAACGACATTGTCCAATTTGTCGCTAAGTGTCTTGAATGTCGTTAGGTAAAGCCGATCATTGTCACCCAACAAAGTCTCCTACAACCTCATGTATAATATTCCCAATTAGCGATAAACAATTGGAGATATTAATTTTGGACCAATTTTGCCTTATTATAGTTCAAGCATGAATAAAGTGAGAAAAATATTAATTAACTCACTCAAGACAAAGCACTTTCCTAGTCCACATCGAAATTAAGGAGTGGGGGTCTAGTGGCCAAGTGGACAAATGGGCAGGAAAGGAGGACGTGCTCCACGGCGCGTGGGGCCTACCTTCGGCGTGATGAGAGGACAAAGGCGGGGCTAAGGAGCACATGGAGGTGGTGGGGCTCAGGGGTGAGAGAGGCCCATCGTTATAAAAGGGAGGAGAGCCCCTCATTTGATCATTTATGTTTATGCATACGAGCTAGTCATTTCGACTGGAGCACGCCTCGGTCGTTTAGCTTGTCCGGCAGACTATTCAAGATACTCCGTGTCTCCATTCGACATCCCACCCCTCAACCCCCGGAGAGACTCTGCTTTCGTGAGGTATTTCCATCAAGATTTTGCGGTGGAGGATTCCGTGGTTGCATTTTTTGGAGGAGAGCATTTAGGGACCCAAGGGTACTCGAGAGGGAGGACGCAGCTCATCTTGGGGGAGCTCCGGATTGGTGCCATTTCTGTGAGATTCAAAGTCGGGAGGGATTGAGCAAGGGGCCAACCCTTGCCTATTGGAGACATTTGCCGTAGGAGGGAGGCCATATTTTGAAGGATATCATTCAAGACTAGCGTGGCCCTTGGGAGGACAGCGCAGATCCTCAAGGAGGCATTTTTGGGGGTCGACCATTTCACAAACGCCTTCCGGACTTTTCTCGGGTATTGTGAGTAGAGGTCGATTCTGCAGTATCAGATTTTTTCCGAGTAGGGGAGCAGCCCCAAATACTCATTTTGTTCCGAGTTAGTAGCAAAGACGTAAGTATTCCGGAAGAAATAAGGACGCAGCAAGAAGCAACCATTTCCATTGATATTCGAGAGTGGCCTCACACTTGCCTGGCAAGCCGAGGTGCCATCATTTTGATCACCTCTTGTACTCATTTATTTCGCATAATAAAATGGCTCAAAGATTCTCTCTCTCTATTTCATGTGTATCCGCTTCATGATCCAAGCTCAAACATTTTATATCTTTTTGTATGCTTTGTATTAATGTCTATTTTCCCTTTGGGATATTACATCATGACATTCCCTATGACCAAGTTGGAAATAATTTCTATAGATTTTATCGTTGGGTTTCCCATTACACAACAAGAGCATAATGCCATTTTGGTTGTGGTAGATAAATTAACAAAAAACCGTCCCATTTTATCCCTCGTAAGAGATAGTTACGAAGTTGATGATGTAGGTCGGGTATTCATAAATGAAATTATAAGATTTCAGGGAGTATCTAAGAAAATCATATCGTATAGAGATTCTCGATTCACATCAAGATTCTCGAGACTTGTATGCAAAACTGCACTTAGGGGACTCAAAGCTGAAATTCTAAGTACAGCTTATCATCCTCGAGACTACCGAAGGACAAACAAAAGGGTAAATCAAGTACCAGAAGATAAGTGCTGTGTAGATGTATGTTATGGACCAACAATCACGCCGGGAAATGTACTTACCCTTAGTAGAATTTGTACATACAACAATAGTTATTGCTAGCTCAACCGGATGCCGCCATTTGAAGCATTATATGGGAGACCCCTGCAGAACGTCGTTGTGTTGGGACAAATTAGAAGACCGAGTAATGGCTTCACGGCTAGAATTGATCCAAGAGATGGAGGAACAAGTAAAGTTGATTAGGCAACGATTGAAAGAGGCATAAGATAGACAGAAAGTTATGCCGATGCTAACACGTATTTCAGAGAAACTATGTAGTAGGAGACTGATAGCTTTTCATCCGCACTGTGCCAAATAAGAGCACCATTCGGTTTGGGGAAGGGGACAAAAATTATCACCCCCGATTTATTGGGTCATTCGAAATCTTCGAAAAAGTTGAACCTATCGCCTATCGTCTTGTACTACCACCCCACTTTGCACAAAATTCATATTGTATTTCATGTATCTACCTTACGACACTATATTGTCGACAAATCTCATGATCTTCAATGGAAGGAACTGCAGTGCTGACGAGGGAACCATTACGTACGTTGAACCATTACGTATTCTCGAAACGTAGAATCTGAAAGTCAGGAACCGAATCGATAGTACCAAGTTAAAGTCGCAGTGAGACAAATATAGTCCTGGGATTAGCGACTTAGGAAAGATGTTGAGACCATATGCCAAAAATACCCTAACTTATGCTAAATTTTGAGAAACAGAAAACGCTTTTATGTATATTACTACTCTATTTTGATACTTCGATACCCTATTTTGAAATATCACGTAAGGATGAGTTTTACTTTGTCGGTACATGGATACCCATAAAGATATGATGTTACTTAACTCTATTGATACAAAATATATGCTATTTGCTTAACTTTACTAGTGCATGGATACCAATATGCAATATGTCAATTAAATTAACCTCGCAAGAATATGAAATCTAGATCGTAGATTATGTTATAAATAAGGCTATTTATCAATTCGTTTCAATTCTTCATCTCAATATGATTGAAGGAACAGAAATAGAAGAGACAACTACATTTTTAAAATATGAAAGCAAATATATTATATAAGTGTATATCACCTAATTAGAAGTGAGCTAATTGAATATTCAATTTAGTCATTTTTGCCTTTGTGAATAGGATTGTAAATAAAAGGAGCAGAGGAGGACACTCACTAAAATGTAATCCTAGCAGACACAATATTGTGACCAATGAGCCAAGGGGGTCAAGAGACCACGTAGAGAAAGGGCCCACGTAGACCACATGGAGGACTGCAGCAAAGCAAGTTGAGCACGTGGCAAAGGGAGGCTACGTCAGAGGAGGTGGGCCTTAGGGTTTGAGAGAGGCCAACGCTATATAGAGAGAGGAGAGCCTCCTCATTTTGGTCATTCGATGTTTATGATGTTGAGTTGGTCATTTCCGACTTCGAGCACGTCAAGCTTAGCTGTCCGCAAAGACTGCTAGTGCATCGAGTGTCTCCGTCGAGATCTCACCTCAAACACGGGGGACTTCGCGTGCCTCGTCGGGGTGAGGTTGTTCCATCAGTATTTTGCAGGAGGATTGGTGTTTGGCTTTCGTAGAGGAGCAAAGCAGCATTCATAGACTCGTAGTCCCCGAGAGGGAGGGCGTAGTCCATTTCTTGGGAGTCTAGCGGGGTTTTTTTCGTAGGTCGGAGTCGGAGGTTGAGCAAGGGCCAAACCTTTACCTCGTTGAGTGATTTCGAAGCTGAGTTTGTTGCCGTATTTTGGTGGTTTCCATTCGCCCGGAGCGCAGCCTTGGAGGACAGCGCAGATCCTCGCGGGGTGATTTTTCGAGGGCTCGCTATTTTAGAAATGCTTTCGTTTTTCTCTCGGGTTTGGTAGAAGGGGGTCGATTCCGGTAGTTTCAACTTATTCCGAGTAGGGGAGCAACCCCGCATACTCATCTTGTTCCAGCCGAAAGAGGCGGGTACCATACTCGTTAGCTTTTCGAGTAGCTAAGACGCATCGTATAGCACCTATTCCATTAGCATTCTCCGAGAGTATTTCTTCACTCGCATCGTGCAAGTATAGTGTGCCATCACTCGATCACCTATTGTACTCACTTTCATATTTCTCAACATAATAAAATGGCTCAACTTTCTCTTTGCATTTCTTGAGTATTTGTTACATGTTCTACATATATGTTATTGTATGCTTTTGTACCACCGTTATTTTTCTCCTCGAGCATTCCGTTACTATACCACTTGGTGTGTTTTTCCCCATACTCTTGCATGCAGTCCGGAAAGGGCCGCATAGCCTCCCGTACCCCACCTCCTTTCGCAGGTGAAATATCCGGTAAATGCCCTCCCACCATTTCCGGCTGGAGTTTGCTTGTGTTTTAGAGATATCCTTGTATCAGGATATTGCTGGTATCGCAGCATAGTTCTCGTTCACTCGTGGAGCTAGTTGTCTATGACACCGAGGGAGAAACCCTACATCCGTTGCGCGCAGGTAGGAAGTACAAGAGATATTACATAGGTTGGAGAACACCTACCGAGAGGGGGGACCGCGTTTGGGTGTGGTGGACGAACAGAGGAGCTCCGTGATAGATGCTGCACCAGAGGGGCCTATGGCAGATTCGCAGCAGAAAAGTACCTACGGCGTATGATAGCGATGCAAAAACAGCTCGGGGAAGCACTCCCCATCGCGCGTGTGATCCCTCGGCGAGTGCGCATCGAGGTGATGGGTCGAGATTCATTGCGGAGGCCAGACAACATGAAACCCCGAGGGGTTCCGTGCTGGTGAGGGGCTTTCCGGCACATCCCACCATTTATGTGAGTGGGTTGCCACTCCACACCACATCACATGCCCCCACTCGTTCCACTATGCCCACTTTTCTCGGGTGCGTACATCGGGTAGGGAGCATGCCAGGAGCCGCAGCTCGGCCACATGGGTGACTATTTTGCGGAGTACTGTGCATATGGACAGAGTTCAAAGGATGCCCTTTCATTCGCAGACTTTGTTCGGGCCTCCAATGATGCCAGACTCGCGACCATCACAGGGCACTTACATTATCATGATGGAGACACCCGCCAGACAACGAGTCGTATTCCATTTGCCTACGTTTAATGGTTCATCAAACAATTCGCAAAGTCTTGGTGGAGAAGCTGACATATTTCAGCTCAACCAAATGGCAGAGACGAAGGCATTCAAGGTGGCCACGCCGCATTTGGATGGCGAGGCTCGTGATTGGTGGTTCCATGGGATGGTTACACTCAGTATCTCCAGACAAAGGATTCGACGATGCCGAGTCTACTCGAGATTGACAGAGAGGTTTGACCTGGCAGAATTCGCAGGAGCATTTTTTTGAGTTGACGAGGCTCAAAATGTGATCGGGAGCCCGAGACACATATTGCGTATTTCCTAAGGATTTCGTTGATGGTGCCGCATCTATTCGCAAAGACGATGATCTACATGTTTGTTGAGGGGTTAGCAGTAGCCACTTCTCGGGGTCTAGTCGTATCCACCAGACCTACCACACTCAGATGCTATTAGCAAGACCCGGATTTGCAGGATGCCTTACCTAGGACCAGGACACCTTACCCCCCGCACGTGCTTTCCAACCAAAGGGGCATGATGTGAGGATTCTCGCTCCGATGGGAACTGTAGGCATGCCTAGATGATGATGCCAGGAGGACGAAGAAGAAGAGTTTGTGTTTACCTCGTCAGAGCCGTGGCACCAGACACAGATGTGGCCGCGGCAAAGCACATTTTTGTCGAGGTCTTCCGAGAGCAACTAGAAGACGATGAGTATGAGGATGGAGAGGCAGAGACAACAGACAACAGACCTCACACCCACTCAGACAGGAGGTGCGGGCCAAGACTCATTGTGGGGGACCCTTGGCAAAGACGGCGAGTACCCAAGTATTTGACGTCGCGTGTCCGAGGGATAGTGCGTGTAAGCAAGTGAGTTTTTCCGTCTGCAGACAGTGGGGCAAACCCACAACTTCATCGATGTACAGATGGTTGAGCGAGAGGCATACCACGAGAACTTCGAAGTGGATTTTTTCGTTGTTGGTCCCAAGAGATTAGACGATGCAATGTGCCACGTATGTTCCAAAGTCGGGCCGTGACGATGGGTACCTACACAAAGGACCCACCACTTTTTCTTTGGTCAACACACGATACCGACGTGGCATTGGGTGTACGAAGGATTACTTTGGGAAGGTCACTACGTATTGGGAGGCTCGGAGATGGGAGTGGGATGACAAGAAGACCGTGAAGCATGAGAAGATACGTGGATGCACACTTACCCACCTCCTGAACGTTTGAACCTCACCGCATGGAGGCCGACTCTCCTAAGGGAGACATAGAGTGGGCAGCTGAGTTGCGGGCATCAAAGCGTTGTGATCACTGTGCGGCATGGGGCCCATCCAGACATACAGCGCCATCCTGATAGGTATGATACGGGTATTTGGAGAGATACGCGTGCGCGGTGCCCACCGTATCGGCTCGAGCACTATTATTGAGCCAGAAAGTGTATATCCAAAGCGTTATTACCACACCCTATAGGCACACCAAGGCTCATCGGATGAGATTGAGCGGCCATCCAGAGTTAAGGCTCTGACATATTCGGCCCAGCACCACTCTGCTTTTGATGGTGTTGGTGAAGAAGAAGGACGACACATTGAGAATGTGCATTGATTACGTGTCTCGAATAAGAAGACCAAAGGAAGAACAGTACCCCATACCGCGGATTGATGAGTCGATGGATGAGTTGAGAGGAGCACAGCTTCTTCTCAAAGATCGATTTGAGATCCAAGTACCACCAAACTATGTGAGGGAACAGACATTCCCAAGACCGCTGTGTGCTATTACGACCACTTTGAGTTCTTGGTTATGCCTTTTGGGCTAACCAATGCCCTGCCTACTTTCCACTATGCATGAACCATATCTTCCGCAATTATCCGCAGGAAGTTTGTGTTGGTCTTTTTCAATGATATATCGATTTACGCAAGACTTGGAGTGAGCATCTCCGCATATAGAGGCAAAAGACCGCATATCTTGGAGGAGCAAATCGCGATGCTAAGTTTCCTCCAAGTGTGAGTTTGGGTTGACTAAGATGTTGTATTTGGACAAATCATAGGAGTGGACAAAGTGAGGGTCCATGAGGAGAAGATCGGTGGCCACTAGATTGGCCGCAGCCGAGAAACGTGACTAAACTTCAAGGATTTGTTGGTACGTCCGCACATGGTGAAGTTCGTCAAGAGTTTCTCTCACCATACACCCTTGTTAAACATTTGACGAAGAAAGGGTCTGTTGGTCAGACACAATGCCAGCCGGGCTCGACAAGCTCAAGGAGGTTATGAGTAATCGCCTGTGCTGCTTGCGCTTGCCGCATTTTTACCAGCCTTTTGTTTTTGGAGTGTGATGCATCGGGAGAGGATCGAAGGCAGCTTTGATGTGGAGGCCACCCTATAGCCTATGAGAGGCGAAACTCCTTCTCACAAGTGAGCAGAAGCTTGTATCCTATATACGTACAAGGAGATGATGGCCATTATGCATGCATTTGGCCAAATTCCCATAGCATTCGGTGGGCTGGTGTTCAGGTGAGAACCGATCACAACCGCCTCAAAGGGTGTTCTTTTTGGAGCAAACAACTACAGAGAGGCAGCAGAATCGGATCACAAGATCTGTGCTTAAGACTTTGACATTGGGAGTGTCAAGTGGAAGAACAACGAGCACATGCACTTTCACATAGACCAAACCCACTGTTGTCTCCGATGAGTTTGGACAGATTGGAGGGCTCAACTCTTGGTGGAGTACCTCCAAGGATGTATTTTCCATGAGGTTCGGGATGGTCGTGTGACAGATGACAGACATGTGGTGACAGATGAGATCATCTACCACAGAGATAGGATCTTCGATCGAGGGTTCTACCAAGAAGAAGATACTTCGTGCGTCCCATGACTCACCATTGTTCGGCCATCGTGCTTACCAAAACTTACCGGCCAACGAGAGAGGTTCTCATGGAAGGGCCTCAAGGAGTGCGAGGGTTTGCCGCAGAAACAAGGGAGAGATGAACCACTCACAGGTTTGCTGCGTGTACCTTCTCCCCATTCGAGGGGAAATGGGAGAGCATTTCGATGGATTTCATCACAGGTCGCTCATGGCAGGCAAGGACCCATACGTCGTCGTTGATCCGTCGACATCAAGCACGACACCTTTCGCCATATCCACACACTATTCGAAGAAGACAGGGCGAAGCCGTTCTTCTCGTAGAGACCTCGTGTTACATGGTCTTCCCAAGACCATCATCAATGACAAAGGACAACCGCTTTATGGGCGGATTTCCGGCAGATCTTTTCTCGGTTGGTAACAGAGTTGACACCATGCACCTACCACCCACGTACGGATGTAAGTATTGCAACAAATAATGGCGACGATGGGCTGTTGCCTGTGTGTCCATGTTAGTGGGTAGAGAGTTTGGTCAAGTGTCCGTATCTAGGGGAGTAATTGCCACAACAACACACATCACATGTCCATCGCATGTCTCCGTTCTATGATTTGCATGGATACCATTCTTTATCTTTTGTCAAGTGTGATGTTTGGTGCTTAAAGGCTCCAAGAGCCAAAGATTGGATCCAAGAGAGTCGTGATACTCCTTCCTCGAGCTCTCAAGGACAATAACATGGCTACACCACAGTAACCAGCAAAAGCCGTATGCCGATGTGGGTTTGATGGAGAGTGCGCTTTTGAGGTAGGAGACTTGGTCTACCTACGTTTGCAACCACACCGACAAATATCACCGAAGTAGAAGGAGCCTAGAAGCCCAAGCCCCGTTTTTGCGGCCATACAGACACACGCAGGTTGACAAAGCCGTTTATGAGTCGGAGTCGCCCGTTGCAGCAAGATTCATAACATTTTTCCATGTATCATGCCTCGAAGAAGGCATTGGGGCAACAGTGACACAGATGAGGAGCTACCGCCACAGATGATGAGGGGCAATTGGTGTTGGCGAAATTTCTAGGCCATTGTTGATACCAGCAAGATAAAGGGGCCTACGAACAGACAATCCCTCGAGTTCTCGCAGGTGGAAGAATTTGCCGGTGAGGATGCCACTTGGGAGAGTGAAGATTCTGCAAAGATCCATCACTACAAGCCAAGCTTGGGGTCAAGCAACATTTTTCCGGGAGATTGTAATATTCCCAATTAGCAATAGCTAATTGGAATATTCGATTTGGTCAATTTTGCCTTTATGTAGTTAGATTATAACAAAAGTGAGCAGAGGGGACATAACTCACTTTAAAAAATAAAGTGCACTCCCTAGTAGACACAACGTTGTAACTTAAGTGAGCCAAGGGGGCCAAGAGATCACGTAGAGAGGGGGCCCATGAGGACCACATGGAGGACCGTGCGGGTGCGAAGTTGAGCACGTGGCAAAGGGAGGCTACGTTGGAGGAGGTGGGCCTTAGGGCTTGCGCAGAGGCCAACGCTTACAGAGGAGAGCCTCCCTCATTTTGGTCATTCGATGTTTATGATATTGAGTCGGGTCATTTCGACTTCTTGAGCACGCCGGTCGTTTAGCTAGTCTCAAAGATCGTTTAGTGCATCGAGTGTCTCCGTTCGAGATCTCACCTCGGCCTCCTGGGACTTCGAATGCCTCGGCCGAGTGAGGTTGTTCCATCAATATTTTGCAGGAGGATTGGTGCTTGGATTTTTTATAGAGGAGCAAAGCGCATTCATAGACTCACAAGTAGCCCCAAGAGGGAGGACGCAACGATTGGGAGCTCCTAGAGCAAAGCTTATTTCGGAGGTTTTTGAACTGGAGGCTGAGCAAGGGGCCGCCCTCACTCGTTGGAGAATTTTGCTGATTTTAGGCCGTATTTTGGTGGTTTTCATTCAGCCTCAACGCATCCTCGGGAGGATAAAGCATAGATCCCCGCGGGGGTGATTTTCGAGGGTCGATCATTTCGCAAATGCTTCGGGCTTTTCCGGGTTTGGCAGCGGGGCTAACTCTGCAGTTTCAGCTCATTCCGAGTAGGGAGCAGCCCCGCATACCTTATCTCCTTGTTCCAACAAAAGTAGCGCCCACACTCAGCTTTATAGCTAGGACGCAGCATCGCATAGCCTATTCCATCGCATTCCGAGAGTGTTTCTTCACCTCGCCTTGCAAGTATGTGCCATCACTTTGATCACCTATTGTACTCACTTATATTTCTCAAAGACAATAAAAATGGCTCACCTTTCTCTTTGCATTTCTTGAGTATCCTTACATGTTCTATATATATATGCTATTGTATGCTTGCACTATTGTTATTTTTCTCTCGAGCATCTCCATTACTATACCACTTGGTGTGTTTTTCCCCATACTCTTAGACAAGTAGTCCGGAAAGGCTAGATAGCCTCCGCATCTCACCTCCTTTTAGAGGTGAAATATCCGGTAAATGCCTCTCAAATTCATCTCTAGTTAGAGTTTGCTTGTGTTTTAGAGATATCCCCGAACGAGGATATTACAATATATAGACCTAAAATGGCTAAATACATTGTATCATAGATGGCAACATGTATGAAATATACAAAAGTCAGTATTCAGCGATAAATTGTATTGAATATATGGATGCACATGTTGTAACGTGTGTACGAGTGTTTACATTGCGTATTGTGAACAAGTGTTTGCCTCTGCAGAAACACATCATTACCGAATCAATCGCTACGTGATGACAAAATCTCCAAGAACAGCTTGAGACTTCATGAGATTCCATAATAGGGTGTTGTCCCTAGTCCTACTAGGGAGGGTGTGGAGGTCTTGCCAACCGTTTATCCTCCAAAACCCCGGAGTCATGGGAGGACCGTGTGAGTCACGCTCCGTAGACATGTGATGATGATCACGCGCATGCCGACCGGTAAATCGATGTCGACGTAATTGGCACTAACACCCCTTAAAGGTCTATGAATGGTTGGATTAGTAAAACTCGATGCCATGGCATATTTCCTCCGTAGAGGACGAGATAGGATGGGAGCGAAGAGATTAGGAAGGATAGGATGATTCTAGAATAGCTTGGAGACCTTGGCGCAGTATGGAAAGTAACAATTAAATTACAAATACATACATATTCAAACGTAAAAGTCAATCTAAAGTACAAACCTTATACAAACACCCTAATCTCTAAACACAATTATTGATATGATTATATAAAACCCGTAACTTCGTGGATGGAGTTTTTCGAAGAGAGGAAGTAGCGTGTAATAGCCCATTCCAAGTTATAAGCAAAATAATATTAACGTGTATACGTACGTACGCATATGATATGCTACACATGCATATATCGTATACACCGCACTAGTATACATACTCGCTAGTATTGAGAATATCTTAGTTAGAGTAACAAATTGAATATCACAATGGATTTTATCTCGCTAAGATACATAATGAAATACTCAAGCTAGATACTTAACACATATATCGCTCTTATATGCGTATGCGTGGTAGAGCATTAATCAAGAAAAAACAAAAAAATATAATTTAGTACAAATTATATGTGAGTGGACAAATAAAATAATAATATAATTTGATTAAAATTATAAAGTTAATTTAATTAAGTTAAAAATGAAAAATAACATTAATTAATCTTAAAATAATTAATTAAAGTCAATATCTACATAAATGACTATAATATCTCCATAAATGACTTAGTCAATATCTACATAAATGACTATAATATCTACATAAATGAGAGGAGGTGAAGGAAAGTTATAAAAGGAGTGGAATATGAAGGACGAGGGGAGGCTTTTCTTTGCTAATTCTCCGCAGCTATTGTCTAAGGAACATAGTGAGGGGTATGAACCGTTATGAAGGGAAGACTCACCGTTCTGGAATTTCTGGGCACGTGCGTAAGATGTATCTTCCCGGGTCTAGGATTGTTTCTTAGATTGGCCGGGAGTGAAAAATATTGTTTCGATAACTAGAACGTAGCATCCACTAGAGAGCCACGAAATCCCAATAAGTCACCAAATTCATTCCATTTTTCTACGCATAAAATGATTACTTATGTAAGTTAAATTTTACTACCTGGTTTCAATTCATTGGGATTTGCTAGTTTAAATCTATAAGTCGGAAAAGTTTAGGATAAAATTGATGGTTTAGGTTTTATAGTGAATCTCAATTGTTCTTAGAGTTTTTGTCATCACGCTGGCCACTTTGGTAATGATACCATCTACGATGTAAACACTTGTCTACAAATTATAACATATGTATCAATATATTCAAGGCAAATTGTTACTCAAATAACAATTTCTACACATTCCAAATATGTTTCTATCTACGATATTGATCCTTGAGTTCATATAACATTTACTCTGGTCATGTTTATCCAATAGGTCTTCGTAAATTCATTTTCACTTTAAATAGTCAAGTGTAATCACTCTTTTATTTCTATCTCATCATTTATGTTGATATGTAAAATTATAGATACCATATCCATAACATAATTCATAATTTATATCACTATCCATATACCAACAATGTTTAAGCAAAACTTTTCATATTGGTATCCATGTACCAGCCAATGTTCAAGCAAATAATATATTCTTACATGCCATAGTACAAAAATGACAAAGCCTTAAGTATCCATCCAAAATAAGGTAAGGTTATACAAAATAAATTTTTTAAATGCTTATAAATATAACCCACAATTATAAATGTCACATAAAATAATCAAACACTGATATACAAATACAGATGTAGCTACGTATTTTCTACACTATATTAACCGATTAACCTTATAAAAGTCAGGTGGAGACTCTAAATCTAAGTGTGAGGGATGCTCCAATCTTTATGATTGCATATATAGAAACGAAATGTATTGAAATGCAAGAACACAAAACACTTTCATCGCTTAGTCGAAACATGAGATCTAATTCTCCCTGATACAAGTTGATTAAGAACTCTAAAACACAAAACTACATATGGATCCAGACCCAATCTTTTAATTCTTGTTATTTATTTGTCTTTTAAGTCTAATTATCTTTGATCTATAATCTGGATCCAAAGAGATAATAATAACATTAACTTCTTTCTCATGTTATTCCAACTCATCTTCAGCCTAAAAAATCTAGAAGCCATGGAGTAGGGTTTTGCAGGTAGTTAATTACTGTGGTTATGTTGGAGATGGAGGAAGAGTTAATTGACTACTCTAAAGATCCCTTAGTGGAAGGTTTATTTTCATTTCTAGGAATTTTGTTTATCGCTTGAAAATGCGATTATTCACTTTGCATTATACTTGGTCTACTTTGTTCACAGTAGTAGTGCTCTCTTCTTCAAATTTCCCCGAATAGACCAAGGTGTTAGAAAAATTAATGTTGGTTTTTACAAATGTTTATGCATGCTTCTCAATTGAGGGTTCCTTTCATATTAATTTCAAGGTTTCAATATCAATTAGTAACCTAAGTTTTCAAACTAGCATTATGACCATAGCCTTTTAAGATATTGTAATGATCATAGTCTTTTCAATTTTATTACATTGACTCATTTAATTCAACACATAACTCATCAATGGCATACCAACTTCTTATTCTTCACATTTAATCGTTTTCTCATTAGTCCTTAGGCCTCATCTTATCACCAAATGTATCTTCTTTTTCTAAATGGTGCATAATTATTATCTTTAATATTTACCTTTTAAACATTTTCTCAGCTTTTATCACTTGTTATTCTTAACAAATTAGGCGTGTTCACAACTCCTTATAAGTCATTGCTTTGACCCTTTCACCAATCATGTTGCTCATATCCTTAAGAATTTTTTTCTTGATAGAAAAACATCCCTTCACTTCCTTATACCCTAGTATATTCCTAATATTCCAAGTCTCATTTGCAGGTGTCTCAAATACATGCTAATATTTGAATGTTCCCGTATAACTCGAGTTGGGTATTACAAAAATGAGGTATGTAAATCTCTCCTCGAATATGGAAAAATGTTCTACCTCGAGGGTGGGGTCCACATGGCTCCCATGTGGTCCCATTTCTTATCAAAGGAAATTCTCTTTAAGACAACTCCGGGAATCCAAGTTTTGAAAGGATTTTAGGGATTAGGAAACCTCCTCACAAGTCACATTCCTTAACCTAGCTCGTTTCCAAATCCATCACCTCCTTCTCCTAGAAAACCTTGTACCTTGATTAAAGAGAAAGCAATCTCTATTCTTAATCTTCTTTCCAGGGAAAGGATCATTGAAGTCATTTTACATCCATTTGTTGATCTATCCTTCATGAGTGACCTCATGATAGCCGGGTCTCCTCCCATCGTGAAAATTCGTAAAGAGTAGAGAGCTAAGTCACCCGATACGAGTGATTCGGGATTCGATGGATACGAGTGATTCGAGATCCCATCTCAGATACGTTGACCTCTGTGAGAAAAGGACACACTTCCGAGATACGATACGTTATATATATATATATATATATATATATATATATATATATTTTAAATATATATATTAATATATTAAAAATTAGATATTTTTTACACAAATTCATACAAATTCGTTGATTCAAACATAGATTCAAGATCTTAGATACTCATACATGACACATTGAAATTCTGATACATTGATACGATCATACAATTGTCAAATTTACTCGCAAAGACAAGATAGTAAGATACCGTAGTTTTTCTCATCAAGTCACCGAATCAAAATGTGTTACATAAGTACATCTACAATGGCAAATAGAAATAGAAAATACAAAAAAACTACACTACAAGACTACAAGCCCGAAGCCTCAATGAGTCGTACTCCGTTTTTTATAACCCAAATCGCACTTTTTTGGCACAACGAATCCCGGCTATACGAGATTCGGCCGTATCCAGCACAGTAGGTAGCACGGATTCGCTCGTAACTCAGTACTTGACATGCTCGAAACCGGAGAATCGGTTATGAATCCTAGCGCATTGTATCCGATACATAGATCTCGGATTCTTGTGGCCCCGGGGGATGAATCCGGTTTCGCAGGTAGGGAGACTTAGCCGAGGTGACAAGGCTAAGTCCCCATCATTTCTCTTGACCCAGAGGTGGAAGCTCCATCTAGGGAGTTCTTTTAGGCCCCCTCGCTAGTTTGAGTGGGTAGCAGCCGTAGCACGGAAGATCTCGAAATAATCTTCCTAAGAGCCACAACTAGGGGTGGCACTCAAAATCCACCAAAAATTAGCTTCATTTCTATGTCGAAGAAATAGATAAGAATCGAATGATTTTCACTGAGTTCCTCATGTTGAGAAATCTAAAGGGAAATAGTTAAAATGATTTCTCTTCACTAGATAACCGCTTTGTGATGTCTTTTTTTACCTTTTTCTTACTTATTAGCTTCTTCTGTAATATTATGTTATTCTTATCATCAAACAACTACCAAAACAAGAAGATCAACAATATACAAGAACACATGATATAGGCTATAAGCCAAGGCCAAAACCTCTCCACTTGAGAGGAAAACCCACAAATCTCTTTTTCTTCTTCAAGATTCTTTCAATTAACGAATTCCAAGACCCTTAGACCAAGACCAATACCCCTTCTAAGACCAAGTCCGAAATTCCAGATGATGTGCTTCCTTTGTCAAGGTCAAACCCGGTCAAATCTCTTCCAAAAGTAGCACAACTTTGACCCCTAGCAACAGAATTTTGGCCTCTTCGGCAGTCTGAAATTTTCGGCCCTTCCGGCGCAATTATTGCTTCCACACGTGTGAGCTGATTTAGGTCTTCCAAGGCTTCTTGCGTACCTTCGCTTTAGTTTCTCCTTCTTCAAGGGTTTGAGGATGACCTAATGAGCCTTCCTTCAACCTTCTTTATGCACTTCCTTCAAGTTTGAGATCCTAAGCGTAGCAAAAACTGACTCCAACAACAAAACCTAGACTTCTTCTTTTGCACATCTGAAGAGAAAGAGAGAAATAACCCAATCACTTGATCTTCGTCCTTCTTATTCTTCTTCTTCTGCTTGCTTGATCGTAGAATGAATTGTGTCTTGTCGACGGTGCATAGACCCGCTCAACATTCAAGGGATCTCTCTTGATATGAAGTCCCAATTAGACCTCAAACCATTTTCAGTGTAATAGTCCCATCCGAAAATATGGCCTCGGTTGTCGATGTAGTGAGTGTTAATGATATGCCTTGGCTGCAATAACACACAGAGTGATGGTATGGTGACTTTGTGTGAGTAAGCAAGTGTGTGACCCCGCGAAAAGTCAATTGCGATGCATGAAGGTTCTAACACACGAAGGGAAAATGAGTGAGCCCATTAAAAGCCCTTCGTAATAGTACGCAACTTGAAAGAGACACACAAGCATAGAGACATCACAAGCTAATATGCGAAATAGTTCACAGTTAACAAAGTGATGTAAATAATACACCATCACACATTCAACAAGATTCGTACTCAATGCAAGCGAAATAGTTCACAAGCATAAGCATAAGTTAAATAACATACATTACAAATACAACAAGAATAGTCCTACTATATTCACGAATCAAAACATATGCATAAAAATGCGTCATCTTCCGAGCTTTTATTAAAGTGAAAGTTCCAATCATACATATACCTATTCGACGATACCTCACTAGCTCCAATAGTGGAGCATCAAGTCAACATCACCCACCCTCCAAAGAAAGATACTCCCCTACTTCCCACGCGAGAAGCCAAGGCTATCACAAAACTCCCAAGCTACTCATTCTAAGCCCGAGCCTAGCCAAAAGCTTGTCTCCCAAAAGCTCTTTACATGAGTTATGAGGATGTATTTATAACAAAAAGGGGTGACTCTCCTTCACATTCCCCTTCATGACTCTTGGACTTCCCTCGTGACTCTTCAACTTCTTTACAAATGACCGTTCAATTACATTATATCATGACTCTTCACATTCCATACAATGTACACTGGAATTTTATTTACAAAAGAATATTACAATATACTCATAGCCATATAAGACAAAATAGGGTAGAACCAACTAGAGCTACCTAACAAGACATAACAAGACAAAACACTATCATGCTTGAGTTTTGGGAAACTCTAGCTCAAAAATTTCCAATTGATGTCGTTCGATAACATATCAATCTCCATTTTGGGTTTAGTCTCCCCTATACAAGGTCCTATCCCTCCAAAGGGCTATATTGGCACATGTAGGGTGTGTGTAGAGAGCCATGGGCCTCCATGCGTAGTAAACAACACTCTATGGGATGCCCAGAGATGCTCATAGATCGTTAAGGATTCACCTATTGGAAGAGGAAGATGCATCCGGTTCACCATGCTTATTCGGACCCCACAAGACAATGCACTTGGACAAATGATCGTCGGACTCGAACGATGATGTGGCATCACTTACACCATCATCCGAGCCCTTGAGATGGTCTATAGGCATATTAGGATCTACTTGGAGACTCATGAGGTTACTTGTGTGCTCTCACACGCATTGGGAGCACCACAGTTATTATTTGGAGAACAAGGGGCCAACCCCTTGTCCACTACTTTTGGGAGTCCCTATTTCTCATTATGGTAGTTATGGACTTCATCGTGCCTCTTAAAAGGCACAACGACATGTACTATTGATCATTCGACCCCTCGAGAGGCTTATTCTTTTGTTTATGAGCTAATTTGGTGGGCTTGTCACCAAAAGTTAGTTATTTTGGTCACATTATTTCCTATTCTAGGGTCTAATGTAGGCCTAATTAACTAAATCTGAACTCATTAGAAGTGTATAAATACAAGTGATGTGATTTCTATTTGTAGCATCATCTACTTGGATCGGGACTGTATCTCCTTTAGAGAACCGCTAATCTATCCTTCTTGGAGGACGACTTTTTGGAGCATGGAATGAATTTTGATGTTTGGATCATTTTCTTTCTTGTCTTTGAGCTTTTTTATTGGCAAAGTTTTCGATGGTTTGATATACCGCACATGTAAGTGAAATTTCTTTGTCTTCAAGCTTCTTTATTGGCGAAGTTTTGATGGTTTGATATAATCGTTAATACATGTAAGTGAAATTTAATGTTATTATTCCTTTCTATTTTGTCGCATATACTCATCGTTGTCGATTTTCGCTATACTAGAGCTAATTTATTGCATCCATTTATGCGAAGTTGTGGAAATTTTGTTTCTCGGATAGTGATGCTTCATGTATGGGCCATGTATTATGAGTGAATGTTCCTAGAGATGTTTCATCATTGAAATTCATGTTGATAAGCCATCTATTTTGCAAAACGAAGTATAAATCTCTTTGAAGTCGCTTTTGTCGCTTCTCTAATGCTAAGTGAAGTCGTCTTTCGAGGGCTCCTTGACATAGAAAATCCAAGGTCCAAAGTCATAATTCTACTTGGTTCCAATCTCCCCAAATGGATGTAATATTCTTTTACCTGTCACCTATGACAGTGCTAGGATGGACTTCCGCAGTTGGGAGCAGCACCGTACCACATGTAATAGAGTTGGTGTCATCACCGGCCCAGTGTGGCTTTTTGGAGGGAGTTTTTGAGGAGTTTCTTAGGGCAAACTGTGTGCATTTGCTTGATATATTCCATCATCCGAGCAAACTTTGGCTTGCCCAAAGTGCATTCTAACAATATTCGGAAATTTGAGTTATTTGTGGGCCTAACTCAGCTGACTACGCTCAAGGTGGCATTCGGGAGGAATACATGATGAAACGCCTTAGTGTAATAGCTCATTGGAACCGGACAAGGATACCTACATGATGGGACTCGTTGGACACGAGTTTCGTTGACCTAGCAGGAGGCGTGGTAGCCGATTTACCCTTTTCTCGCATTAAAAAGGAATACTTTAATAGGAGGGAAAAGTGCTCCATGAATAAAATAATATTAAAATAAGGCTCTAGAAGGCTCCAAGAGATCTATAAAAGAAAGGGAGGAGACCAGTTGAGAGATATCTTTGGATCATATCATTTTCTTGTATGAGAGAAGTTCGAGACGTGGTTCTCTACTTCGACCCGTAACCTCAGGACATAGAACCCCCAAGTTATTTGTGAGTGTTGACTCAAACCCAACTCTTTAGAGACTTCATTCAGAAGTTTCACAGAGGCTTCGCAGATATTGGAGTGAGGATCATTTAGATCTTCAACGAGTGCTTCGAAAGGATCTGGCATTCACTGGTTGCTGCCTAGCGCGGGAGAGTGCTAGAAACAGCTCAGCTTTGGAGGCCATTAGCAGTAGTAGCAAAGCAGCAAGATATTATCTTGATGGCCAAGCTCTCCATCTCAGCCTCCTTTTTGGGTCGTATCTATATGTAAATCCCCCGTTGTTATTTATAATAAAAGTTGAGATTCTTCCCGTTCTATGTGGTATTGGATTGCAGTTGTTTCATGTGTTTTTTTTATTTTACATGGCCATCTTTTGTTGAGTAAATGTTGATTTTACAACATAATGTGGGAGTTCAGTTTATTTTTCTCGCATTTTTAGTTAAAATATCCCATCCAAGATATTACAATGGTATTAGAGCGCCGGTCTTGGCTCACTGTCGGGTCCAATGAAAGAGTCCACTCTCGACAAAATAGAGGGTTTGTGAGAAAATCCATCAGCAGAAAATATTGCAAAGCCAAAAGTTGAAATCATTTTTTCAAATGTCATAAGGAATTATTATTGAAGATCGACCTTAACGGAA
Organism: Pinus albicaulis; assembly: GCA_034641835.2. NCBI lineage: Eukaryota > Viridiplantae > Streptophyta > Pinopsida > Pinales > Pinaceae > Pinus > Pinus albicaulis. The sequence goes on along the minus strand of CM076579.1, from coordinate 42,940,480 downwards.
AATTGAAGGTTTATTAATTTTGGCAGCATAATAACAATTCGACAAATTTGAATCTAAATTTTGAAAATGCGGCATCAAATCATAAGCTCTCACATTATTTTGAAAGGGGGGACAAACATTCTTCTATAAAAGTTGCAGAGAAAGAAAATTATTTTTGAGTTGTCTAAAGAAATTCGAGGGCTCGAAATCGTATGGCAAGATTCGACATCCAATTGCGGGAGAACAATCGTTGAATTTAGAGTTGAATATATAAAACCGATAATTGGCAACGTAAGTCACTTGGCTTGATTGTAATTTTCGAGATTGAGCCGAGGTTCCACGACGTCTGAAACAAAGCCGCAATTGAGAGTCCAGAAGCCGTCCACCACCGCATGTTAGATTTTTATTTTGGCCATAGGATGAAATTATTTTTGGTCAAGGAATTATTTTAAAAGCTTATCCTTCTTTCTAGTGGGGCCGTGGAAGAGAGACACACGAAGCGGACTTTAGTGGGCGAAGTGTTCGTGACGGAGGCCGTTTTTCGTTTATGAGAGCCTTCATCAAAACGAGTGACCCATTACCTATCGTAATCGAAAAATCAAAGAGAACTTGAACACATTCGGCTTGGTTGAAACATTTTGTCGAAGCCCTAGTGCCGCGTCAAATTTCTCGCGACGACATTCCTTTTTCTCTCGAGCGATGTGCCATGTCCGATTGGTCGTGAGATAAACATCGTGATAAAAACATAAGTGCCCATGAAATTGTCAACAACGTGCCCGTAAGGAGTAGCCGACGTGTTTTGTGGTGGAAGTGCGTCTGTAAGCAAAAAATCGAGGTGTGTTCCACGTCGATCCCTCGGCACGAAGGGGCAAGAGCCGTAGCGCACAGTACAGCGCCCGAGGAATTGCCCTCATCGAAGTTAAAAAATAAAAAAATGTTACCCGTAATCGCATTCACCGATATCGAGTCTCGATTACGTGGGTATCCGGCGACATTATCAACATCAAACCTGCGCGTGAAGTCGAAGTTAATACAAGTTTATGGGGCCACATATTATTTAAATATTTGAAAGTTGTACTGCATTATAGTTTATATGGAGTGTGAAATATTTGTTTCAAAAATGGCCGACTCTTTTTATTCACACAAAAGCCAAGGGTTTGTGTTGGTGAAGATCGAATCTCATAAAAGGAGGTTGAATAGTATAAATTTCGACGACTCGCATTGTTCAAAGATTGAGGAGATTTTGCCGCTCGTAAATTTCTCGCCCGAGATATTCTCCAAAGGCGTACTCGTGAAAATAACCGCTTTCCTACCTTCAAGAGGACCGCACTTTGCACGCTAACAACACTTTTATCGATTCTTCTATCTTGTCACTATATCTCTATTGTCACCTCCCGAGCAATTATTTTATGGAGAAATGAATGTCTAATAAGTGTTTCTATCCATATATATGTTGTCTAGTCCAATCTCGAATATTGTTCAATTGTTTCTCGAAGTGATTTTTATGAGTTATGTATATTGTCACATGCTACTTGTACTGACAAAAAAAACTACACCTACACCACTATAACAACTCGTAAAAACAAGGACTACGTCATTGGTTGAACCATGGAGGGGATTCCTAAATAGCTTGGAGAAGATTGAACACAAGAATTGATGACTTGAACCATGACACACACCCAGAAACTACAGCATGACAATGCACCTCTTTTCAAGAGGGATTTATGCCATACTTCAAAAAAGGACAAATTTCCAAAAGATTTGCGAAGGAAGAATTGGGGATCGGGGTCATGCAGTACTTTTGCACTTGGGACAACATTTGAAACACATGAAGATGACATGGGAGAGTTTTGTCCAAACTAGATGAGCTTAATGAACTTTTGTCCAAAATAAGCCAAGAAGAAGGGCAAAAACCGATTTGGGCTCTAAAACCATGTATAAGCTCGCTTCTTTTACAACCCAAATTCTCTGGAGGAACCGCGTGAGGGGCCGACTCATACTTCCGACAGTATGCGGCTCCCCAAGAACATCATGAAGTTGACCGCACCTATAGCTCCATACAATGATGATGTTATGAGTTGGATTATGATATTCATAGTAGAGACTTTTTCAGAGATTTGGACAACACAGTAGCTCTACCTTTGGGAAGAAGCTTGGAGATTCTATGGAGTATGGCCACATTCGAGACTTATGTCATCATGTTTGACCTTGAGTGTGATGACTTGATTCTACAGATGTTCCAATGCTTCTTCGACAGATTAGGAGACATCATCCTCGACACCGCCATAGCACACATGCAGCCCATCTTGGTTGTCACTGTATGAGAGATCGTGAGACCATTGCAAGCAGAGTTGCGGCACGTTGCCATGGAGAATTTGGAGGAGAGAGAAGTTGGTCTCACCGCTACTACAAGCTAACCCAAGGGTTGGTTGACAGGCATTATTGGGCTATTCAGAGACACGTGACCATGGGAGGAGTCGCTCTCGCCTATGGATTTGAGAAGCAGTTAAATGAGCCGAGGGAGGAAGGGAATTTGCTTCATCCGCAACGAACCGGGGTGCCCTTATCACTCATGTTTGAGTGATGCAAAGTGATGCGACGGAGGCAGAACAGTGAGGGCATTCCTTCGTATGCTGTGGTGAGGACTCTTCTTCTGGATGAGTCCATGGGATCGCTGAGGACGCTTTGGGGAGTGAGAGCAGCCTGCGTAGCAGATGATGACGGAGGCCCAGCAGTAGCATTCCGTGCTGTTCGTGTGAGCAAGCAAGGGGACTCTACTGAGAGATACTTTGGGTGATGAGTCACTTCCGACGATTTAGCCGCAAGCAGGCGCATATGATGGAGCTCGATGTAAGGCAGAGGGAGGATACTATGCACATCATGCATGATAGTCCTTTGAAGGAGAGCCAGTATGGAGGATCACATCGAGTCTATGATGGATATGCGGCTAACCTTAGGGTCAACAATCGAGGAGCAGTCGATGCACACACAGCAAAGTACTGTGACAACAATTGCAGATCCATATCCTTCCGGGAGATGTTGAAGGTTGATGGGATAGTTCTGGCAGGGGGCTAGTGGATAGCAAGAGCATTACATTCCCGATCAAGAGAGTGATGAACCGTTGGAGATGGTGGAGCATCCATCGATGGGCCGACACACCTAGCGATGAGGCATCAGATAGATGCACATGTAGTCACAGCAGGCAAGACTTTCTGTGAGTAGCACTCTCCAAGAGTACATCAATGGGGTCTGCAGCATATCTTGCCCACTTTGGCCCATTATAGAGGGAGGGGCCTTCTTCACATGCAGTATTTCGTAGACGACGAGATAGAGTAGTGTGAGTTGATTATGAGTTGGCAACAACTCTCTAGTGCATGTTCCATACGTGGTTGACACTACATTGGATTCTTCTTCTAGGATAGATTGGCTGGAGATCATGAGCCGGGTACCCTCTGATGGTACGATTTTCTTCATAGGGGACGACAAGAGCATGGGCCATTACACACAGTGCATGTCATGCGTATTCTAGCCGGGAAGTGGGGGCACAGTCATCATTTCTTCAAAGACTCATCCCGATTGTCAGGAGAGCAGGATCAACATTGGATTTAGCGTCATGGGTTGGATTGGAGAGAGGGTCATGAGTTGGTACACAACAGTGAGGGGAGCCCTTACACAATCATAGATACAAGACAAAGACAGTGAGTCGTGTGTCTTCACCTCTTAGAGCATCGGCTTATAGCGTAGGCAAAGTGCATGGCTCGAGCCGTGGGACTTGGGCGATGATCAAGCCATGGAGGTGTTGGGATCCGTGAGGTTTGTTTGATGACGTGCACTATGAGAGATCACTTGGGATCCCGGCAATGAGGGGTCTATTCTAGGTGGCTTGACACAGCATAGCAAGACCCATGGGCTCAGAAGTGGGATCCGGCATTGGGTCTCGCTGTACCTGCCAACAGGGACACCATATTTGGATTGCTTCTCAAGGCAAGCAATCTTGGGGCCAAGGTTTGTAACATTCCGTTTTTCGGTGTCAACTACAGGCTAGATGGACTTCCGCAGTTAGAGCAGCATCAATCACAGTATAGTTAGCGTCATCGTTGGCCTAGGGCTTTTTGGAGGAGTTTTCGAGGAGTTTTGCGGCAATGACCGGGCATTCGCTTAACATATTCCATCATCCGAGTAGTTTGGCTTTCGTCGGCATTCCGACAACTTTTTGGAAATTTGAGTTATTTTGTGGCCTAACTCAACCGATTGCGCTCAAGGTGGCATTCCTAGAGGAATACATGATGGAACACCTTAACGTAATAGCTCATTGGAACCGGACAAGGATACCTACATGATGTGATGGTTGGACACAGCCATGACCGAAGGAGGCATGGTGTAGTCGATTTACACTTTTCTCGCATTAAAAAGGAATATTTTTTTAATAAGAGGAATAGTGCTCTCCATGAATAAAATAATATTAAAATAAGGCTCTAGAAGGCTCCAAGAGATCTATAAAAAGAAATGTGGAGGAGACCATTGAGAGATTTCTTTGGATCATATCATTTTCTTGTATGAGAGGCTTGAGACATGGTTCTCATCACTCGTAGCCTCAAGATGGGAACCCCTGGGCATTTGTGAGTGTTGGACGGAACCCAACTCTCGTTTGAGGAGACTTCATTCAAAAGTTTCGCAGCTTTAGAAATATTGAGTGAGATCATTCGCATCTTCTAGTCAGGTGTTTAAGTGATTCAAGTGTAGTCGTTGCCGCGCAGGGAGAGTGCAACAAGCTTCATTTTTGGAGACCATTGTAGTGTAGCAACAGCAGTTGATTATCTTGATGGCCGCCCTCCATCTCAGCTCTTTTTGGGTCGTACTCCATATGTAACCCCAATTATTATTTATAATAAAGTCGAGATTCTTCTCGTTATATGTGGCATTGGTTTTATAGCGTGTTTCATGTGTTTTTTATTTTACATGGCCATCTTCTATTGAGTAAATGTTGATTTTATCGCATAATGTGGAGTTCAATTATTTTTTCTTATTTTTAGTTAAAATATCCCATCCTCGAGATATTACAATGGATTACGCACTGTCCGTCATAGGTGATCACCTCAGCCATTTCTTTCACCTTTCCTCGTTTCCGGACCCTGCCCATGTAGGTCACTCAGGGCACAATTATATCAAAATCTAGCCATCCAAACACTTAGATTTTTTGGTCCACAAATCGTAATCGGCGTGTCCTCAAGAAGCCCTCCAAATTTCACGAGATTTCAACAAAGGGACCTTGAGATACCCAAGCCTCACCGTGACTACCGCATTATCTTTCATTGAAAAGCCCTTCCTTGATCCCCTTTCTCCTCCCCGATTAGGTCAAGCATATCATTGGTTTCTAAACGCTACCCCCGTTGACCTAACCTTGGGTCGTCTTGGTCCCGTGTGGTCCCACACACTATTTAGGATAAGTCTTCAAAAAATCACTTGAATACAAGCCTTCACAATAATTTTAGGGTTTGGTGGCCTCCACGAAGATACATACCCTAAACTTGAACCTTGAAATTCTCGTTGAGCCCTTCTCAAAAAGCCTTCAACCTTGCCCCGCAAAGAAAGCAAGCTATACTTTTAAGAGGCTCTCTTTGTGAATAGGCCCCTTAGGATCACCTCTCACCCTATACTTTCATCAAAGATCATATATCTCGACTTACTTCAATCTTATGTCCTTCCTTTATGTAGATCCTATATGCCTTTGAAGTGTTACTATAGCCAACAAATGTGCGTTTCATGCTTGTAGGATCCAACTTCTTTCTTTTATCTTTTTGGAATGTGACCGTAGACAAGACAACCAAATATTCGCAGATGGTCTACACTTGGTTGCTTCCTGCAATGAATGCTTCTTCAGGAGTCATGTTGTCCAATGATCCGTGAGGGCTTGGATTTTGAATGTAGACAACTTCAGATGCTTCACCCGCAGAAATTGAGGGAAGACTCGATAGTGAAACATAGCTCTAACACTTTCTTCAATTGAACGATTCTTTCGTTTTGCTACTCCATTCTACTTTGAATTTTATGGAACTATTAGCTCCTCTAAATTCTAGTCTCCTTACAAAAAGCTATGAGCTCCCTTAATGTGTATTCTCCTCCATTGTCGATCTTAATATTTTTATCCTTCTTTTCTTCTCTCGTAATATTTTCTACTTCTTCGACCCCAAAATTTCGAATACTTCAACCTTGGACTTCAAATAAACAGATCCAAGTTTTCCTTGAGTGGTCATCAATGAAAGTTACATAGTATAGATGACATCCTAGAGACTTTGTAGACATAGGACGATGGACATTAGAATGAATGAGATCCAAACATTTCTTTAGACCTTGAAGCTAATCGCTTCCAAATGGTTTCTTAATATTTTTACCTAATGCACATACCTTGCAAACTCCTTCATGATCCTCCTTAAGTTCATGGATGTCATTCACCATTGTTTTGAGAGTCGCAAGATTTTTGTAGTGAGGGGTGTCCAAACCTTCTATGCCAAAGCTCACATGGGCCGACTTCAATGTGAAACAAGGCTTGAGATAGAGGTGAGTAACTGTGAGTCTTCTTACGAATCCCAATGATTTTTGCATTTTTGATGCTAGAGCGTTTATCCCATACCATTACTTATCCATCTATATAAAAGTGACTCTATCTCCTTATCTTCTAGGCATGAAATAGAAAGTAATTCTTTTGCAACCTGGTAGAAATATAATGTTGTTGAGATGTATGTTTCTCCATTCTCCAACTCCATGAGGTTGATCCAATTCATCTTACATGATAGCTCTTCTTGTCACCAAGTTCAACAAGAGGTTAGAACATTTTCTCTCTTGATAAGGTCTTTAGTTGTTTGTGCTCACCGTCATATGTTTGGATGCTCCACCTATTAATTACCCATATATTTTCATCTTCAAACATACCGTAGTGGCCGAGAATAACCCTTTGGCCTTTGTAGTAGAAGTCTTGGTCATATGATTCTTGATAGACAATAGGATATCCCAAAAATGCTTTGATGCCTTGCTTGATATGACTTGCTTTTTGTAGAAAATCGTCTAGTTGACTTCTTCAAAGATGTAGTGATCTTCATCATGCACTTAGACAATCTCTCGCTCCGATTCCATGTTGAGAAATATGCTGTGATACAATTAGGATGATTTTATACTTGATAACAGCTTGTGATGTATTTTTACTTTTTTTCTTGATTATTAGCTTGTTCTTTATTATTATGTTGTTCTTATCATCAAACAACTACCAAACAAGAAGATCAACAATACACAAGAGAACGTAATGGTGGCCGCAAAACCGTGGCCAAAACCTCTCCACTTGAGAGGAAAACCCACAAATCTCTTCTCTTCTTATAGATTCTTCAAATGACGAATTCTAAGACCTCTCTAGAAAAATACCAACACCCTTCCAAGACCAAGCGTACCCTTTTGATGATGTGCTTCTTCTATCCAAGTCAAACTCACCAAATCTCTTCTAGCCGCACAATTTCGAATTCTCAGCTGCTGCATCTTTGGCTCTCCATTGCAAGTCTGAAATTTTTGGCCCCTTGCAACAGCTTGTTGCTTTCCACACATGCGAGCAATTTAGGGCTTCCAAGGCTTCCTTTGGACCTTTTCTTGGGTTGCTTCTCCTTCTAGGGCTTGTAGGTGACGTAAGATTCCTTTTCGACCTTCTTTCTCGCAACTTTCACAACTTCGATCTTGTAGTCAGTAAAACCATAAATTTTTATCAACACACACATAAATATCATAATCACATCGATCATTGAACTGCAGACCCCCCGAACCGAGAACTCGTCGAACCGTACGAAAAACGGTAAAAAAACCAAACACCAAAAAACCGGTCAACTAAAAACACGTAAAATATTCAAATTTTAAAGAAAAAAATATATATATATTCATGTACATCCATGTGAATCCAAACCATTTATACAAAAATAAGCAAAAGTTCCCATTTATATAGCATGTAAGGGTGTACATAACCAAAATAGCACCGAGTGAAATCCACCTCTAAAGTGAAAAATAAATCAGCAAACAAGCTCCATGGCCTCTAGCATCCAAAAAATTTATGCTACAACAAATACCTACATATCATCAAAATCATTGCCTATATTGGGATCTTCATCATCAATATATCCCTCTGAGCATTAAAATAAGATAGTGAAATCATAGCATGTCGTGTCAAGATTTTGTTTGAGTGATGGCTATTTTTTATTAGGCTCACGATAAAGGAGTTCAACAACTAATGGCACTAACATTAAGGTATATAGAGGGCTTGGTGCTCTTGATTAAATACTAGTTCCATATCCTTGTACATGAGAAAATCCAATGAAGCAATTGTGAAAAAATCTTAAACTTAAGAAACCCTATTGTTAAATCTTGATTTAATTTCTCCTACTTTTAAATAAGTTATTAATTCGAATATTCATAATTAACATCAAAATAAATACAACAATAAACTCATACACATGCATCAAACATCGAATACAAGTCCATGTACAAATTGACACACAAAGGATTTTCCGGACAAATGTCCCGGAAAAAATCCAATGCGTGAAAACCGTGCCGCTAGCTTCTAGAGGGTCTTTATTATTATGTATTCTGTGCACAACAATCTTGGGCACCAAAACTCGGTTAACTCGATAGAGAAATATAATGGCACGCAATATAGACTTATCCCCGTGAGACATATGGTCGTATTCACACCCTCAAACAAGATTTACGTAACTCTCGGCAAATTTCCTTTCCGACCTCTAGAAACCTCAAAGGTCGCTTGAAGCCCTTCGCATCAACCATCTTGGCCTACGTCGCCCTTGCGCTACCCGTAGCGTGTGCGCCACCCCAGAAGGGATTACGTTGTTCTCGCACCGCCCTAACCGGGCTTGTGTTACCTCGTTTGGCGCCGCCTCTCCGCCTCCGGGAATGCTCCTTTGCCCCCGTTGTACTCTCGTCCGGGATCAAACCACATCCTACTTGCCAATACCGCCCCTTGCCGCACCTCGAAACACTTCTCGAAATTCTTAGCAAACCACGCCTAGAATCTTAGCTAGCCTGCTCGCTAGTGTGTGTTCTCCAATTGACCCCAAGCCCTTCTCTTATACTTTTTCTCTTTGAAACATCAACGACCGCATCTAATTCTACCAACAACTAAGATTAGTGTGAAAATTCTACCGCATTATCATGGCTTTCATTCTACTTGATTTAAATTATGCAAGTTATTTCTAAATTAGATTCAATGAACACCGAAGTAAACACAACTAACAGTTTCACACATGCACAGATCATTTAATGAATACTATGCTCATTCAACAAAGTGACACATGGATTTTTTGGACACACGTCCTCGAAAAAACCCAAAGTGAAAACCGATGCAAGTATATGAGGGTTTATTTTATTAAGTAGATTCCGAGTACAATAACCGGGGTTCCGTATCCGGAAAACCCGATAGAAAATAAAAGAAATTTGCGCCTAACCCGTTGTTCTAAGACCAAATATCCGACCGATCCACACCCTCAAACAAGATTTAAAAGACTACCCAGACCGGCCTTAGAACCCCACCGCTGCCCCCGAAGCCCCGCCGTCACCCTCGCTAGGCTTTGAGTGCCACCGCGTCGCCTAGAGAGGGACTCGCGTAACCCCAAAGAGGGTGACATAGGCCTTACACCGACCGGAGGCCCTCTCCGCGTAACCGGGCCCTCTAGTGCCTCTGCGTTGCATCGCGTAGCGACTCTTTGCTCCTCTCGCGCCGTCCTTGCTACCTCCTCTTCATCGACTCTTGGCCTCGGATCGCATCATCCCCTCAAACTACTACCCCTTTGCCGCAGAAAAATCTTCGGTAAATTCTTAGCAAACCCCTCGCCTAGAATTCCGCATATGTTTTCTCGCCGCGTTCTCCGTGTGTGTGTGTCTCCAATCGACCCTCGTGCCTTTCTCTTATACTTTTTCATTCATCTCATCGACGACCGAGATTAAAAACATTCATCAACGAATGAGATTAAAAGATCGCTTGATCCGTGTCTTTAAGAATATTTAGCATGTGTTAATTAATTCACTTTAATTATTTAACTTTCCTAAGTTTAGACTTAGGAAATCCATTAAAATAATTAATTATTTGAATAACTTGAACAATTAAATCGAAATTTCTCAAAACACTTTCTCGATTTTGGTACTAAGTGTGTCCTAACCCTCCACAAAATTTCGTGCTAGAGCACACTATTGCCACACCAACTATACAAAATCTCAACACGCGATGCATTCACACCATGCACTACAAGACCTTGAAGTTGGATTATGTGTTGTTGATGCTTCGGCTTGTCGCTCTCCATCCATCGCACCCAAGCACTCTTGTACCGCCGCCGATGCCACCGCCACCGACATCGCCACATTTGTACTCGCAACTCCCTCAAATTGTTGCATCATGCCCCAGCACCGCCATCGCTAACCGCCGCACCACAACTCAATTGTCGAGAAGTAAGCAATCGAAGGACTCCTCGCTCAACCGTTTCGACAGACAAGTCAAGCCGCATCTATCACCGAAGCTCCCCGGATGTTGATTTACGTTGTCCCCTTGAAGCCACCGTTATGCCGCAACACCGACCGCGTGAGCCTAGCCTCGCCGCATTGCTTAAGTCCCATCAACCCCTCCGCTACTGTTGCCGTCTCTCGCATTACGCCGTCCTCTCCGTCTCTCGCACGATCGCTTCTTTGCTTCAATTTGACCTTCCGCAACCATCTCCCGACTCATCCCGCTATCGTCTTAAGGCTCCCGTAGCTCATATGTGATCCAAGAGTAGGCCGACTCAAGGATCTCGCCACCCTCTATAACATGCTCTACAAATCCATTGCACCCCACTCCTCTCGAGGGACATGGGCACTCATGGCTACATTATCATCGTAACCATCATCCTTTGTTGTCACAGCCCTTGGAATCAGAAGCTCCTTTGTCCTTCTTCTTAGGACAAGTGTTGGCGTAAGTGTCCAAGTTCACCATGCTAGGGCACCGTACCTTGGAAAGGTCCTCCTTCTTCCTCGCCGTTTTCCTTTCGATGCAAGGGTTGCATCATCTTCCTCTTCTTTCTTCACTCGATATTCCCACCACCGGTATTCTCGCTTGGTGATCCTCCTCGATGTAATATTCCCAATTAGCACCGCTAATTGGAATATTTCATTTTTGTATAGTTTTGCCGCCTTTAGTTAAATAATAAATAAAGTGAGAATAAGGGGGTCAACTCACTTTAATAAAATAAAGTGCTTTCCTAGTTGATGAATTGTATCGGGGTAAAGGGTGGCCTTGGGGGTCCACACGCATATGAGGAGGCTCACGTCGACCCTAAGGTAACCCACAGTCAAGGAGGGTGAAGGACGCCAGCTAGGGTTTTTGGAGGGAGCTAGCACCACAAAAGGTGGGGTTTTCACTCCATTTGGCATTGTTGATATGATATTGATATTGACATTGAGAGCTAGACTTTCCGTCTACCAAAGACGCCGTGCTGTTTGCCTGGTTTCAAAGACCGTTAGTGCAAATCGAGTGTTCGGCCGAGATCTCACCCTGGCCTCGACTTTCGAGTGCCTCGCCGAGCAAGGTTTTCCTTCGCCCGCTGGTGATTTTTGCGTGACTTTCGGTGGACGTTTTGCAAGGAGTCGCTCGAGTGACCCAGCCTAGGAGAGAGGACGAGCTCAGCTAGGGGAGGACGGAAGCCTATTGTTGGAGCGTAGTTGTTGTGTGGGACGGACAAGGAGCCCCGCGTTTTCCACCCTCGAGGAGATTGCTATCTCATCCGGGTTTTGTGATTCGCCCCTTTTCTCCCTGGGTTGCTTTTCTTTAAGCCACTGCTTCCCCGGGAGAGACAAATAAGCTCGGGAGGGGGTTTGCTTCAGGGATTTTCTTTGGGAGGTGGAGCATTTGCTTCACGCTTCTCGGGTTTTTGACCGAGGGTTGAGTCTGGGCCTAGCTCAGCTTTCGGCCCTCATTCTAGTGTGGGGATCCGCCCCACCGCTGCGCACATCGTTGTGCCAGCCTTCACTACAGTCACCGCCCAGACTAGGTCACAGTGCCCATTTCTCATTCCCCGAGACTCGTCTCCACTTGCTTAGAGCAAGGATAGGTGCACTCATTCTCGATTATCCTTGTACCCATACACACATGTATTTCATTAACAAATGGCCATCGTTCGGTATTTATGTGTATTTGTTCCATATTCTAGTTCCTGCCGTTTTGTTCTATATAGCCGTTTGTTGTTTTTTTCCGTGCACATCGTCTATTTCATTGGGGATATTGCTGTTGGTATCGAGCACAGTTCGGCTCACCGTGGTGCCAGCGCGCCCATGACGCCCGAGTATAATCCCTACTTTGACCTGAGGAGACACAAGAGACGCTTTCGAGGGTAGGTGGAAGCCGGGAGGAGGGATTCGACTGTGAGCCACCCGAGACAGACCCGCAGGAGGAGCACCGTGAGGGACACAGAAAGGCCGGAACCCAATGGCGTATGATGAGAGGGGATTTAGAGAAACGCTTCTCCATCACATACAGGAGATACCGCGTAGCTCACTGGCCGTAGAGGCCTGGACAAAGAGAGAACCCCCCTAGGGTTTTCTCTGTGCCTGGTGAGGGACCTGCATGTCTCACCACGTACCACAGCATGATGCTATCTCATTGTGACGACCAGCATCCACGCGATCCACTATGCTCACATTCTCCACAGAGGACACAAAGGTGGAGTACCGTGGAGGTGCGCGCAGGATCTCCAAGACCCACGCGATCTACCATGCTTCACTCTTCCGCAGGATTTGTGGACAAAGAAGACGTCGAGAGATGGATCCCATTTCTACCGGGTCGGCATTTTTGCGAGTATCAAAGCCGACCGGCATTCATGGATTCTCTCACCTTCGCAGACTATCTCCGCATCCGCATGGCATTAGATCCCGTGATCATCACCGTGGGCACAGCACCACCGTGATGACCACCGCGTTATACCTGTGCGTATTCATTTGCCCACGTTTGATGGCTCACTTCCAGGCGGGGCCTGGCAGAAAGTCTTGGGTGGAGAAGCCGGATATCTATTTCCACCTTAAATCGCATGTCGCAACTTCGCAGGCCATTAAGGTGGCTACATCGCATCCGGATGGTGAGGCCCAAGATCGGTGGTTCCATGATGACGACACTCGAGCATTCTCGCAAAGGACGACACAAGTGCCGAGTTTACCCGCAGGGTGGTAGAGCGCTTGGACAGAGGGATCCGAGCGCACTTTGTTGCGCCGACAAAGCTCAAACAGACCGGGGGAGGCAAGAGACATATATTTCACTTCTTGAGGGTTTCGTGATGGCACCGATTTATCCATAGCTCGATGGTTTACATGTTTGTGGAGGGGTTGTCGTAGCCACTTCGTGGCCTAGTACCCGCCGAACAAACCGGCCACCCTTCAGATGCCATCGGGCCAGGACTCGGGACTCTACGTGTGATGTCTTACCTGTGACCCCGCCTACCTTATCCCCGCAGACAAGCCCAAACCCTAAGGGTAAGGACACCAGGGTCTCGCCCTCCCAAGGCGAACTCGGACGAGGGCGCTTCGATGATGAGGCCAGGAGAGAGCCGAGAGGAAGCGCGTTGTGCTTCACTTGCCAGGAGCCATGGGCACCGGACACGTGTGCTAGTAGTGGAAGACACAACCATTGAGGTCTTCCGAGAGCAAGGAGAAGAGGATGATGGGGATGATGTGGAGGCAGGAGATTGTTATGCGGCGTAGAGTACCTTAATACCTCTCACCCACAAAGAGGCATCGTTTGCACCCACCGGGGGAGCTCTAGCCGCATTGCGGGAGTTCCCAAGTACTTGACACTCGCGCGTACGAGGGAGAGTGCGCACAAATAAGCTTCAAATTTCCTAGTCGATAGTGGGGCCACCCACAATTTTATTGCTGCCCGCATGGTTGAGCGGAGAGGCATACGTACAGAGGGCTTCGATGGGCCTTTCTCTGCCTTGGTCCCGTGAGACCGCACCATGGCATGTGCTCGATATGTTCGAGCACGTTGACGATGGGCACTTATACATTGACAAACATCACTTCTTTTGTGGTGGACATATTCGACACCAACCCGATATTGGGTGTTCATGGCTTATCACTCTAGGGAAGGTCACGACGATTGGAAGGCCCTAGATGGGAGTGGGATGATCCCAAGACGGAGGCATGAGAAGATACGGGGCAGCACACATACATACCCACCTCGTACTTGTCGCCATTGGCCGCATGGAGGCGTACCTTCCGAAAGGGAGATATAGAGTGGGTTGTGAGAGTTGCGGGCTTCGCAGGCAAAGTGATACAAAAAGGCATGGGGGCGTGCATCCCGGACCCATGCGCCCACCGATGCTGTGCATGCAAGGGTTTCTGTGGATATTCCACCGTGCGCCCACCGATCGGGGGTTTGAGCACACCGCCCGAGCCGAGCAGCGGGACATGGTGCTCGTGATTACCACACCGCATAGGCATCCGAAGGCCCACCCGGACGAGACAGAGCGGCCATCAAGGAGTCACGTCGGCCCTTGGTCACATTCGGCCTAGCACGAGTCCTTTCGCTTCTTCGTAGTGTTGGTGAAGAAGAAGGACGACACATTGCGCATGCACCGACCATGTGGCTCGAATAAGAAGACCCCGAAGAAATGTGCACCCCATCCCCAGGATCGATGAGCCGCGCGAGCCGAGAGGACACTAGTTTCTTCTCAAAGATTGACTTGAGGTCCGGTACCACCGGGACACGCGTGAGGGAACAGACATTCCCAAGACCGCTTTCGTGTGTCACTATGGGCACTTTCGAGTTTCGGTCATGCCATTTGGGCCGACGCACGACCTCGCTACCTACCATGAATAAGAACCACATTTTTCAGGGTCATCCGAGGAAGTTTAGCCGTGTTTTCTTTGATGACATACTTATATACAAGCAGGACTTGGGAGGAGCACTCAAAGATATTGAGACAAATTTCAAGACATCTTGGAGGAGCGTGCGAGCTTCATGCCAAGCTCCTCCAAGTGTGAGTTCGAAGGACAAGACGTCGTATCCGGGGTACATTATAGGAGTGGACTTGGTGAGAGTCCACGAGAGAAGATCGTGGCCATCGTGATCAGCGGAGTCACGAATGATGGGAGCCGGGGACGATTACCGGGTATTCGCACATACTCACAGAAGTTCGTCAAGGGCTTCCCGCCCGTCGCACCCCCGCGCATTTGACGAGGAAGGGGCATTCAATTGGTCGGACACCCGCACGTCGAGCTTTTGACAAGCTCAAGGAGGTGATGAGCGCTTGTCCTATGTTACGCCGCTAAATTTTACACACCTTTGTCCTAGAGTGTGATGCATCCGAGAGGATTGCGCTTTTTGATGCAGATTTCCGTCATCCGATTGCTTTTGAGAGCCTAAGCTCCTTCCACACGAGAGGTTGTATCCCACATACGACAAGGAGATGTCGGCCATCATGCATGCATTGGCCAAATTCCCATAAAGACTCGTGTGCGTATCTGGTGGTGAGGACCAATCATAAATGTACCGAGGTACTTCGGGAGCGTAAGGCTGGTGGAGAGACAGCAGAAGGATCAAGAAGATCCGTGCCTACGACTTTGACATAGAGTATCAAAGGGAAGAATAACGTGGTAGCCGATGCCCTTCTCGTAGACCGGCCACGTTATCACTCATGAGCTTGGACGCTAATTGGAGGGCTCGACCGGTTGAGTACTCCAAGGATAGGTTTGCACAGAGGTTCTCGGATGCAAGGTAGTGCGCAGACAGCATGGTGGTCGATGAGATCATCTATTACAGGACAGGATCTTCTTTGATCGAGGGTCTCACCAAGAATAGAAGATACCTGTGCTTCACATGATTCACCATTGGCGGCCATCGTGGGTTCACCAAGACATACAGGCTATTCGAGAGGTTCTCATGGAAGGGCCTCAAGGAGGACGTACTCAAAGATGTCGTGAGTGCGATGTTTTCTTAGCGAAACAAGGGAGAGATGAGCTATCCCGACAGGTTGTTGCACCTTCTTCCCATTCCTAGAGGGGAAATGGGAGAGCATATCGATGGACTTCATCACGGGTTGCCTACTATGGGCAGGCAAGGATTACATCTTTTGCAGTCGTTGACCGGCCGACGAAGTATGCCCTTTTTTTTCGCCACATCCGCACATCACACACAGTCACAGTGGCCGAGTCGTTTCTTTAGGGAGATTTTTCGTATTACATGGTCTACCCAAGACCACCACGCGTTGACAGACACCGCTTCATGGGCGGACTGGCAGAGCTCTTCCGATTAGTGGGGACCGAGTTGACACCGAGCACCAGTTATCACCCTGCATTTTATTGTTATTAATACAGACAGTTAACAAGTGGTTGGAGGCTACTTGCGTAACCACGCGACGCGAGGGCTTGGCCGAAGTGGCCGCATTTGGGCGAGTACCGCCACAACACAATGCATCATATGTCTATTGGTATGTCACCTTTCTATGCTTTGTATGGATATCATTCCTTATCTTTTCCGGGACATGGCGCCTGTGTTAGCGGCTCCGAGAGCCAAGTTATGGATCCAAGAGCCGAAGATATCCTCCCGAGCTCTCAAGGACAACATAGCTGCTGTGCGCACAGACCGAAGTTGTATGCCGATAAGGGTTTCGGTGGAGAGACACTTTGAGGTAGGAGACTTGGTTCACCCACACCACACCATACCGCGCCGCCGCGTGCTGGGCGCGAGAAGCCCGAAGCCCCGCTTTTATGGGCCACAGACACGCAGATCTAAGAAAGTTACGCATGAGTTGGAGCCGCCCTCGGGCAAAGAAGATTCATAACATCTTTCATGTATCACAGTTCGAAAGGCACCGGTCAAAGAGGACAACATGAGGAGCTACCACCTACGATGATGAGGGGCATCCGGTGTTGCGGTACCGTGAGGCTATTATCGACACTAGGGAGAGGCAATGCGAGCAGAAAATCGTGGAGTTCTTGGTGAGATGGAAGAACTTGCCGGATGAGGATGCCACTTGGGAGGATGAGAAGATCTTGCAGCACCCATCACTCAGCTTGCTTGAGGACAAGCAACGTTTCGTCGAGGGAGACTGTATTATCTCCTAATTAGCACTCGCTAATTGGAATATTTCATTTTTTTGTATAGTTTTGCCGCCTATAGTTAAATTAATAAATAAAGTGAGAAAGAGGGGGTCAACTCACTTTAATAAAATAAAGTGCTTCCTAGTAGATGAACGTTGTAACTTAAAGGGGAAAGCCTTGGGGGTCCACCCACACATGAGAGAGGCCTCACGTAGGCTCCTAAGGTAACTGCGCAGGTCAAAGAGGAACTCAAGGACGCAGTTAGGGTTTTGAGGGAGCTAGCACTATAAAAAGTGGGGGTTTCACTCCATTTGGCATTATTGATATTGTTGATGATATTGAGCTAGACTTCTGTCTACTTGACCGTGGGCAGTTTGTTTAGTGGAGTCTGCCAGCCTTTGTTTGAGTGCGCGGCGGGTGTCTGGGTGGGAGATCTGCATAGCCAGGGACTTGAGTGCACAACGACAGAAGTGTTTATCGGTTATTGAGTATTTCGAGGTGGATTTGGGTGGACGTTGCAGGCTGGCCCCTTGAGTGTTGCGCGATCCGGGGAGAAAGGGAGCCTTTGATTTAGTGAGGAGAGACGATAATTGTTGTGCAGCGCTGTTGTGTGGTGATTTGGTGGTGGTCTCAGCGTATTTCAGCCTTGGGGAGATTGTTGTTTCAGCCGGAGGTTTTGCAGGAGGATTTAGGCCCCTTTCCCAGCACATTTCCTGAGCTTCTGCGCTGTTCCCAGGAGAGACAGTGTTTTCTTTGAGGAGGGCATTATTGGTGGATTTTCGGAGGTGGAGCATTTGCTTCACGGTTTCTGCGTTTTGTCCGGCGGGGCGAGTCTGAATGGCAGGATTCAGGCCTCGATGGGGTGGGGGATGACCCCTAGTTCGATACATTACGACACTCGACGTTCTCGGCGATTTTCTCCAGTGACCCTAAACGCCAATCTACCTCAATGTTGTTCTTGTCTGAGAGGGTTCTTCACTTGCCTTGTGCAAGGATAGGTGCACTTATTCTTATTATCTCTTGTACCCATATATGTATTCTCGAGGATTAATAAAATGGCTTAGCGTTAATTCATTTTGTATGTCTTGTTCATATTCTAGTTCACATTTTGTTCTATATGCATTGCTTGTTTGTTTTCTTTGTGTATTATTGTTTGTTTCCGTTGGGATATTACGGTGGTATCGAGCACTTAGTTTACGCTACGGCCTATGGGCTGACGTTAGCGCTTGGGATAATCCCTGCCCAGTCAAGGAGACACTTAGAGACATTACAGTAGGTGGAGTTTCCCCGTCGGAGGAAGGGATTACGATCGGGGGCCACAGGAAGCGGATTCGAGAGCGGGAGCGGCTGCAGGGACACGGAAACGACGGAACTCGATGGCGGTGAGGTTTGAGGAGATGGGATACACTCCTCCATCACATGCAGGAGATGAGACAAAGACTCACGACATTAGAGGTCAGGCAGAGGGAACCTCCCAGGGCTTTTCAGATCGGTGAGGGATCGGGTATGTCCCACCACGTGCTAGTGCATGATGCTATCCCCATTGTGGCATCGCATGCACCCACGCGATCCACTATGCCCACATTCTTTCCAGAGGACGCAGGGGCAGGAGTACAGAGGGGTGCACAGAGGGATATTCCAGCACCCACGCGATCCACCATGCCTACCTTCTGTGGAGGACGCGAACGCGGCACGACGAGATAGAGCCGGGCCTGATGGGTGACCTTTTTACAAAGTACCAGGCATACGGACCGGCATTCCGAGATTCTATCACATTCAGAGACTTTGTCCAGGTCCAGCATGACATTAGACCCCGTGATCATCACCGAGGGCACTGGCACCACCGTGATGACCACCGCGCAACTAGTAGATTTCATTTGCCCACGTTTGATGGCTCATCAAACAGTTCGACAAAGTCTTGGGTGGAGAAGCTGGACATCTATTTCCAGCTTAACCCGATGTCGCAGTCAGAGGCCATTAAGGTGGCAACAGTACATCTAGACGGTGAGGCCCAGGACTGGTGGTTCCATGGGATGACGACACTCGGACATTCTGCAGTGACGACATATGCCGAGTTTACCCGGAGGGTGATAGAGCGCTTTGACAGGAGGGATCCGGAGCAGCATTTTGTTGAGCTGACGAAGCTCAAACAGTCTGGGAGTGCAGAGACATACATTTCGGACTTCTTGAGGATTTCGGTGATGGTCCCTGATTTGTCGGTGGCTCGGATGGTTTACATGTTTGTGGAGGGATTGTCAGAGCCACTTCGTGGCCTAGTCCGGTCAACCAGACCAGCTACCCTTCAGGATGCCATCAGCAGGACTCGGGACTTACAGGATGTCTTACCCAGGACTCGGACACCTTATCCCCAGAGACAGGCCTTTCAGCCTAAGGGGAAGGACACGAGGGTTCCGCCTCCCAAGGCGAATCCTGGACGAGGGCAGTTTGATGACGAGGCTAGGAGAGAGCTGAGGAGGAAGCGATTGTGCTTCACTTGCCAGGAGCCATGGGCACCGGGACATAGGTGTGCTGCAGGGAAAGCACACTTCATTGAGGTCTTCTCCGAGAGCAGTGGAGAAGAGGATGAGGGGGATGACGTGGAGGCAGGAGATTGTTATGCAGCGCAGGGTACCTTACCACCTCCACCACCCGCAGCAGGTGGGGCATCATTTGCACCCACTGGGGGAGCTCTAGCCGCATTGCGGGGAGTTCCCAAGTACCTGACATTGCGCGTACGAGGGACAGTGCGCGGGCAGCGGGTTTCAGTCTTAGTTGATAGTGGGGCCACCCACAACTTCATTGATGCCCAGATGGTTGAGCGGAGAGGCATACAGACAGAGGGTTTTGATGGATTTTCCGTCTTGGTCCCAGGAGATCAGACCATGGCTTGTGCTCGATATGTCCCGGAGCTATCAGTGACGATGGGCACTTATACATTGACGGATCACTTCTTTGTGGTGGATATTCCGGACACCAACCTGATATTGGGTGTTCAGTGGCTCATTACTCTGGGGAAGGTCACGACAGATTGGAAGGCCCTAGAGATGGAGTGGGATGATCCCAAGACGGGGAGGCATGAGAAGATACGGGGACAGCACACATACCCACCCCAGACAGTGTCAGCACACAGGATGGAGGCGACCTTCCGCAAGGGAGACATAGAGTGGGCGGTAGAGTTGTGGGCTTCAGAGGCGGTGGATACAGGGCAGGCAGTGCATCCTGAGCTACAGTCTATTCTCGATAGGTATGCAGCGGTTTTCGGGGATATCCCACCAGGGCAGCCGCCGGATCGGGGGTTTGAGCATACGATCGAGCTTGAGCAGGGGATACAGGCCGTGATTACCACACCGTATAGGCATCCCAAAGCCTATCGGGACGAGATAGAGCGGGCTATCCAGGAGTTGCTGGCCCTTGGTCACATTCGGCCTAGCACGAGTCCTTTCGCTTCTTCTGTAGTGCTGGTGAAGAAGAAGGACGGCACATTGCGCATGTGCATTGACTACAGGGCTCTGAATAAGAAGACCCTGAAGAACAGGTACCCCATCCCCAGGATCGATGAGCTGATGGATGAGTTGAGAGGAGCACGATTCTTCTCAAAGATTGACTTGAGATCTGGGTACCATCAAATACGCGTGAGGGAACAGAACATTCCCAAGACCGCCTTCAGGTGTCATTATGGGCACTTCGAGTTCTTGGTCATGCCTTTTGGGCTGACCAATGCACCCGCTACCTTTCAGTCGTGCATGAACCACATTTTCAGGGGTCATCTGAGGAAGTTTGTGCTGGTCTTCTTCGATGACATACTTATATATAGCAGGACTTGGGAGGAGCATCTCCAGCACATTAAGACAGTTTTACGCATCTTGGAGGAGCAGCAGTTCTATGCCAAGCTCTCCAAGTGTGAGTTCGGCTTGACGGAGATGCTGTACTTGGGGCACATTATAGGGGTGGACGGGGTGAGAGTCCACGAGGAGAAGATCAGGGCCATCAGAGATTGGCTAGAGCCGAGGAATGTGACTGAGCTTCGGGGATTTATTGGCATTTGCACATACTACAGGAAGTTCGTCAAGGGCTTCTCACAGCTTGCTGCACCCCTCACAGATTTGACAAGGAAGGGGGCATTCAGTTGGTCGGACACAGCACAGCGAGCTTTTGACAAGCTCAAGGAGGTGATGAGCAGTTGCCCCGTGCTGGCATTGCCAGATTTCACACAGCCTTTTGTCCTCGAGTGTGATGCATCAGGAGAGGGGATTGGTGCAATTTTGATGCAGGGCGGTCACCCGATAGCTTTTGAGAGCCGGAAGCTCCTTCCACATGAGAGGTTGTATCCCATATACGACAAGGAGATGTTGGCCATCATGCATGCATTGGCCAAATACCGGCAGTATCTAGTGGGCAGCAGATTCAGGGTGAGGACAGATCACAACAGCCTGAGGTACTTTCTGGAGTAGAAGCAGTTGCAGGAGAGACAGCAGAAGTGGATCAGTAAGATCCAAGCCTATGACTTTGACATAGAGTATGTCAAAGGCAAGAATAACGTGGTAGCTGATGCCCTTTCTCGTAGACCGGCCACGTTATCACTTATGAGCTTGGACGCTGATTGGAGGGCTCGACTGCTGGTTGAGTACTCCAAGGACAGGTTTGCATGTGAGGTCCTGGATGGGCAGGTAGCAGATGACAGGTACAGGGTGGTCGATGAGATCATCTATTACATGGACAGGATCTTCTTGACTGAGGGATCTCAGCTCAAGAAGAAGATACTCCAGGCTTCACACGATTCTCCATTGGCGGGCCATTAGGGGTTCACCAAGACCTACCGGGCCATTCGGGAGAGGTTCTCATGGAAGGGCCTCAAGGAGGACGTACTCCAGCATGTCAGGGAGTGCGATGTTTGCCAGCGAAACAAGGGAGAGATGAGCCATCCTGCAGGGTTGTTGCAGCCTCTTCCCATTCTGGAGGGGAAATGGGAGAGCATATCGATGGACTTCATCACAGGGTTGCCCATGGTGCAGGGCAAGGACTGCATCTTTGTCGTCGTTGACCGGCTGACGAAGTATGCCCATTTTTTTGCCATATCCGCACATCACACAGCAGCACAGGTGGCTGAGCTGTTCTTCAGGGAGATTTTCAGATTACATGGTCTACCCAAGACCATTGTCAGTGACAGGGACAGCCGTTTCATGGGCGGGTTCTGGCAGGAGCTCTTCCGACTAGTGGGGACCGAGTTGACACCGAGCACTAGTTATCACCCCCAGACAGACGGGCAGACAGAGATAGTTAACAAGTGGCTGGAGGGCTACTTGCGTAACTACGTCAGTGGACAGCAGAGGGCATGGCTGAAGTGGCTGCATTTGGGCGAGTACTGCTACAACACGATGCATCATATGTCTATTGGTATGTCACCTTTCTATGCTTTGTATGGATATCATTCCTTATCTTTTGTGGACATGATGTTTGGTGTTAGCAGGGCTCCAAGAGCCAAGTTATGGATCCAAGAGAGCCAAGATATCCTCCGAGCTCTCAAGGACAACATAGCCACAGCACAGAATCAGCAGAAGTTGTATGCTGATAAGGGTCGGGTGGAGAGACACTTCAAGGTAGGGGACTTGGTCTACCTACGACTACAGCCATACCGACAGTCTTCGCTCAAGCAAAAGGGGGCGGAGAAGCTTAAGCCCCGCTTTATGGGCCGTACAGGGTGATACGCAGGATCGGGCAGGTTGCATATGAGTTGGAGCTGCCCCAAGGCAGCAAGATTCATAACATCTTTCATGTATCATGCCTGAAAAAGGCACTGGGCCAGCAGGTGACAGTCACAGAGGAGCTACCACCTACGGATGATGAGGGGCATCTGGTGTTGCAGCCGGAGGCTATTATTGACACTAGGGAGAGGCAGCTGCGGAGCAGGAAGATCAGGGAGTTCTTGGTGAGATGGAAGAACTTGCCGGATGAGGATGCTACTTGGGAGGATGAGAGGATATTGCAGCATCCATCACTTCAGTTGCTTGAGGACAAGCAACGTTCTGCCGGGGGAGACTGTAATATTCCTAATTAGCACCGCTAATTGGAATATTTCATTTTTGTATAGTTTTGCCGCCTATAGTTAAATTAATAAATAAAGTGAGGAATAGGGGGTCAACTCACTTTAATAAAATAAAGTGCTACCTAGTTGATGAACGTTGTAACTTAAAGGGGAAGGCCTTGGGGGTCCACACACACATGAGGGAGGCCTCACGTAGACTCCTAAGGTAACTGCGCAGGTCAAGGAGGAGGTCAAGGACGCAGTTAGGGTTTTTGAGGGAGCTAGCACTATAAAAGGTGGGGGTTTCACTCCATTTGGCATTATTGATATGTTGATGATATTGAGAGCTAGACTTCTGTCTAGCTTCAGCACACCGGTTGTTTAGTCGGTCTGCAGCACTGTTTAGTGCGAACTGAGTGTCTCCGATCGGAGATCTCACCCTTGGCCCCGGGGGACTTCGAGTGCCTGCTCGGGCAAGGTATTTCCTTCAGTTTCAGTAGGTGATTTGCAGTGGATTTTGGGTGGACGTTTGCAGAGGAGCTGGCCCCTTGGAGTGACTGCGCAGTCCAGGAGAGAGGACACAGTTTCAGCAGGGAGGACGCAGTCATTGTTGTGCAGCGCTGTTGTGTGGTGATTTGGTGGTGGTCTCAGCGTATTTCAGCCTTGGGGAGATTGTTGTTTCAGCCGGAGGTTTTGCAGGAGGATTTAGGCCCCTTTCCCAGCACATTTCCTGAGCTTCTGCGCTGTTCCCAGGAGAGACAGTGTTTTCTTTGAGGAGGGCATTATTGGTGGATTTTCGGAGGTGGAGCATTTGCTTCACGGTTTCTGCGTTTTGTCCGGCGGGGCGAGTACAGATAGCCTTCCGATTTTCAGCTCATTCCGATGAGGGGATCAGCCCCTAGTTCCAGTACATTGCAGCATCAGCTTTCTACGGCAGTTTTCTCCAGCAGCTACGACGCAGTCTCTGTTGTAGCCATTTCTTATTCTGAGAGGGTCTTCACTTGCCTAGAGCAAGGATAGGTGCACTCATTCTGATTATCTCTTGTACCCATATATGTATTCTCAGATTAATAAAATGGCTTAGCGTTCTGGTATTTATGTGTCCTTGTTCCATATTCTAGTTCCGGCATTTTGTTCTATATAGCTGCTTGTTTGTTTTGCTGTGTATTACTGTTCATTTCCCGTTGGGGATATTACATGTAGCCAAGACCTTTTCTACATTCTCCCTCAAGCCATATGCCTCCAGGACTACTAGGATTTTGGCCTTCCAGATAGCAAAGTTGGACAGCACGTCCAACCTATCCTGATCACACAATCCGTGTGGCGCCATATGCTCAGAAATACTCTGTCAGAACGGATCTTCCTCTCCTCGCTTGTCAACAAAAACTTGGATCTAGGGTCCTTGACGAAAGGCACTCTCTGCTCCCTCTAACAACTGATTTCCTCCTTGGAAATCTGCCAAACACAACGAATCAACTCTCTTCGATCACCCTACGATCGATCCTCAGATTTCTTTTGGCAATGAAATCTGCTGAGCAGCTATTTTCCTCCCACTCTTTGTCAACTTAGCTTAGGCACAATTTCGCACCAGCAGAATCTCTACCCCACCAGCAACTACTGAAGAACCTGAAGCCTTACTTCTAGTCTACGGCAAAACTGCACAGCAATCGAAACTAGACTGCGCCACCCTGACTGGCCTCTGCGTGAGCAGACTACCTCAGTGCAGTCTTTGTGCAGCAACTACACAACACAGGTTGTTCCTGCGTCCCTCTGGAAGACATTGCATTGTCTCTGCGTCACCCAGCTGGGACTGCATCAGCCCTTGCGTGGCTCTTGCTGCCTCTGCGTCCTTCTGGTGTTGAGCTGCCCTCTCCAGATTCTTTGTTGTTCCTGTTGCTTTTTGCAACACAAATTTCTTCAGCCGATTTTGTTGGGATCTAGCTTGATCTACAATCGCTCTGATACCATGTGAAAATTTCTTAATCTAAGAAACCCTACTACAACATCTTGATTTACTTCTCCTACTTGAATTAAGTTACAAGTTAATTTCTGAATATTTCGTAGATTATCGAAGTAAATACTATTAGCAGCCTACGCATACAGATCAAATACTGAATAACATGCTCATAGACAAAGTGACAC
The DNA here is from genome assembly GCA_034641835.2 of Pinus albicaulis. NCBI lineage: Eukaryota > Viridiplantae > Streptophyta > Pinopsida > Pinales > Pinaceae > Pinus > Pinus albicaulis. The sequence goes on along the minus strand of CM076579.1, from coordinate 42,915,237 downwards.
AGATTTTCTAGACAAATGCCCCCGGAAAAACCCAATGCGGGAAAACTAGTGTTGCTATCTCTTGAGGGTTTTTATTATTATGCAGAATCTAAGTACAATAATCTTGGGCACCAAAACTAGTTCACCCAACAGAGAAATAAAAACGGCAACAATACCTCTATCCTCGAAGACATAAAATATGGCTGATTCACACCCTCAAACGGGATTTACAGAACTCAGCCCTTTCTGGCTTCACTGGAAACCCCAACACTGCTCTGAATCCCTCTGTGTCAACTTGACTGGCCTGTGTCACCCCTGAGGGGCTTACGCTCCCCATGCACTGCCCTGATTAGGCCTGCGTTAGCCCTGCGTGGCTCCTGCTACCACTGTTGGGCTCTTGGCTAGATTGCATAGCTTTGGCTGCCTCTGTTCTAGTCTGGAATGCTCCTTCTTTGCTCTCGTTGTATTCTTGGCTTGAGATCAAACCATCCCCTTGCCAATACAGTAGAAATTTCTGAATCTTGATTCTTATACAGAAATTATTACTATTAATCCAGTTAAGCTTCTCCTACTTATACAAGTTATCAACTGAATAAATTCAAGTTAACATCAAAGCAAAACACATAACAGATCTCTACCAATTCAGATCTAGAATAAGCACATGCACACGTAGACAAAGTGACACAGTTATTTCTGGACAAACTGTCCCCAGAAAAACCCAATGTGGGAAAACCAGTCTGTGGCTGCGGGAGGGTTCTATTATTAAGAATATTTCTGAATACACAACTCTGGTTTCCAGATCTGGAAAAACCAATAGAGAAAACTCTAGATCTGCAGCTCCTGGCTAATCTAAGACCAAAAACACTGACTGATCGACACCCTCAAACGAGATTTACCTAACTTAGAGAGATCTAGGCCTAGAAACCCCAGCGCTGCCCCTGAAAGACACTATTGTTGCTGCTGTTGTTGTCGTTTGTTGTTGCTACTAATGTCGTCTATTGCTGCTGCTGCTGCAGCTGCTACCTTCCTCTGCGATGTCCTTGGTGATCTCTTCTCTGCTTCTTGTGTATTCTAGACCTCGGGAACAGATCATCCCCTTGGTCTAAATTCCCCTCTCTGCAACTGAAACACTCTTGAGAATTCTTAGCAAACCCTACCCTAGAATCTCAGCTTAGCTTCAGTGCTCTGCCTCTGTGTGTTCACAAATGACCCCAAGCCTTTACTTTATACTTTTCTCGTTGAAAAATCAACGACCAAGATTAGATCTTTAATCAATGGCTAAGATTAAAATAAAGCTTGATCCATGTGACTTAAGACAATTTCATCACATGTTTAATTAAATTCACTTTAATTATTTTATTTTCCTAAGTTTTAACTTAGGAAATCCATTAAAATAAAATCCATTAAAATAATTAATTATTTGAATAACTTGAACACCAACTGAAATTTCTCAAAACACTTTCTAGGTTTTGGAGTTCAATTGTGTCCTAGCCCCTCCACAAAATTTCAAGGCTATAGCACACCCGATGCTACACCAACTATACAAAAATCTCAACAATTAAAAGTTGTTTGATCTGCGTCACCTAAGTCATTCTCATCACATGTTTAGTTTAATTCACTTTAATCTTTTAATTTTTCCTAAGTTAGACTTAGGGTTCTTAATTAAAAAGATTAATTATTTGAATAAAACTTAAACCTGATGGAATTCTTCTAAACGCTTTCTGGGTCTTGGAGATCTCATGTACTCTAGCCCCTCCACAAATTTTGGGAGCTAGAGCACATCCGATCCTACACCAACACCTCTCCCTCTTAGCGAGAAATATGCTCTAGCAATACACTTCACCCCGAAGTACTGCTTTGATCTCTGGTATTGGTCTCTGCGCTGATGCTTGGCCTGCTGCCCTACATAACTGCGCTACTGCTGCTCTCTATACTGTTGCCTATGGCTCTACCACCGTCACTACTACATCTGTACTGCAGCTCCCTCTCAAATTGCTTCATTGTGCTGCCAACTGCTACACTGCAACTCAGTTGTTGAGAGTAAGCAACTGAAGGACCCCTGCCCAATGACAGACAAGTCAGTCAGGTTGCATCTCATCACTGAAGCTCCATAGGCTACTGCTTTGCCCTGTCCTCCTATAGTCACTGCGCTGTTGCAGCTTTGAACTGCATAAGCATGGCTACGCTGCCTCTACACTGCTCCCTCTACGTTGTTGTTGCATCTGCACTGTATTGCTCCCTCTCTAGCGTCTCAACCTCTGCCTTTGCTTCATCTATGATCGTTGTACCCACTGCTCCATTCATTCCTTGCTACTGTCTTAAGGCTCCCGTAGCTCAGATGCGATCCAAGAGTTGGGCTACTCAAGGATCCCGCCACTACTTTGTAGCTTCTCTACAGATCAATATTGCCCCACCTCAGTGGTTCATGAGCGCTCATGGCTACGTCATCGTCGGAGCCATCATCTGCTACAACAGCGTTGGAACTAGAAGCTTCCTTGTCCTTCTTCCTTTGAGGACAATTACTGGCGAAGTGTCCAAGTTCGTCGCATTGGAAACACTTGATCTTTGACAGATCACGCTTCTTTTTCCCTTGCTGCTTCTTTGATGCCAGGGCTGCATCTTCCTCTTCCTCCTTCACCTTGCTCGCTCTGGTGCTAGTCTGCCTCTTGGTCATTCGGCGGATCTCCTCTTGTCGGAGGATAGCCCACATATCGTCCCAGTTAGGAAGGTCCACTCTACCCAAAATGCTTTGGAAAAATCTTTCCCAGTCCTCTGTGACTGCATTTAGAGCAGTCATCACCATGACTTCATCCTCCACCTTGACCCCCATGCCAATCAGCTGATCCCGGATCAACTGAAGTCTGAATAGGAAAGGATCGATTTTCTCTCCCTTGGTCATCATAAATAACCTCAGTTGATTCTCCAAAAGCATATTCCTGTGGCCGTACTTCCCCTGATACAACATGGTTAAAGCTTTCCACATCTCATTTGTTGTCTTCTTCTCGGCTATGTGTGGTACCACATGATCTTTAACCCTGTCCATGATGAAGCGCTTGGCATGTGCCGCTGCTTCATTATTCTCTGCCAAGAGTTTCACATCGGTTGGTGTAGCCAAGACACTCCCTACATGCACCCTCAAGCCGTATGCCTCCAGGATTACTAGGATTTTGGCCTTCTAGATAGCAAAGTTGGACAGGCCATCCAACCTATCCTGATCACGCAATCCGTGTGGCGCCATCTGCTCATATATACTCTGTCGGAACAGATCTTCCTCTCCCCGCTTCTCAATTGAAGCTCGGATCTAGGGTCCTTGGCGAAAAGGGACCTTGTCCTCCCTCTAACAACTGATTTTCTCCTTCGAAATCTGCCAAACACAACGAATCAACTCTCTTCGAGAACCCTATGATCGATCCTCAAAGTTCTTTTGGCAATGAAATCTGCTGAGCAGTTTTTCTCCTCCCGCTCTTTGTCAACTTAACTTAGGCTTAATTCTGCACTAGCAGAATCTTCACCCCACCAGCAACTGCTGAAGGTCTGCAGCTCAGCTGTTAGTTCAAGGCAATATGCACAACAATCAATTACTGGATTGCGTCACCCTGGCTGGCCTCTGCGTGAGCAGACTTGCTCAGTGTAGCCTCTGCACAGTGCAAGATGCTCCTACGTCCCTCTGGAAGGCACTGCGTTGTCTCTGCGTCACCCATCTAGGACTGCGTCAACCCCTCCGTGGCTCTTGCTGCCTTTGAGTCCTTCTGGTATTGCGCTTCCCTCTCCGGTTTCTCTTCTGTTGTTGCTGTTTTCTGCAACACAAATTTCTTTAGCCATCTTGCTAGAGATCTAGCTTGATCTGCAATTGCTCTGATAACATGTGAAAATTTCTTAAACTTACGAAACCCTACTGTTAAATCTTGATTTACTTCTCCAACTTACATAAGTTATTAATCTGAGTATTCAGAATTAACATCGAAGTAAATACAGTTAACAACCTACACATACAGATCAAATATTGAATAACATGCTCATAGACAAAGTGACACACAAGGATTTTTCTAGACAAATGTCCCCGGAAAAACCCAATGCGGGAAAACTGGTGTTGCTAGCTTATGGAGGGATTTTATTATTATGCAGATTCTAAGTACAACAATCTTGGGTACCAAAATTGGTTAACCCAACAGAGAAATATAAATGGCAACAATACCTCTATCCTGGAGACAAAAAAATATGACTAATTCACACCCTCAAATGGGATTTACAGAACTCAACCCCTTTCCAACCTCTGGAAACCCCAGCATTGCTCTGAATCCCTCCATGTCAGCCTCCGTGGCTCCTGCTTCCCTCTGGAAGGCACTGCCTTTCTCTTATACTTTTCTCATTGAAACATCAACGGCCGTGATCTAATCTCTAATCAACGACTAAAGATTAGAAGTTGCTTGATCTGCGTCACTTAAGTCATTGTCATCACATGTTTAATTTAATTCACTTTAATCTTTTAATTTTCCTATGTTATACTTAGGGTCCTTAATTAAAAAGATTAATTATTTGAATAAAACTTAAACCTGATGGAATTCTTCTAAACGCTTTCTGGGTCTTGGAGATATCATGTACTCTAGCTGCTCCACAAATTTTGGGAGCTAGAGCACATTCGATGCTATCCCAACACCTAAAAATCTCAACATAAATCCCCCGAATTCTAAAATCCTAGAAAACTATTAATTCTACTGGATTTCAAGTGAGATCTAAAATTCTAATTTCTCCATATGAAATCCAATGAGGTCAAAACCACTCTCAAACATCCTGAGTCATTTCATGGCAATGCTAAAAATTTAAATAAAAGGATGAAAATGAAAGAATTTTAAAATTTAACATTACCATGAAATGCATAGCAATAGTAGGGCCATATGCTTGAATATTAGGCACCTATTCTGGGATAGTGCTCAGCTAAGACAAACATCAAAAGAAAAAAAGCAAGACATGCCCCACTTGTTGCGTTCTACGTGGAATACCGTATCGAACTGGACAAAAATGGTTCAAGTCACCAGTTTGAACCGGTTTTCATGAAAATTTCAAATCTGAAATACTACTGCAGTTATTGATTTATTTCTCCTACTTATTTTTCACAATAAGTTATTTACAATAAACCCTTCAGTAAATTCCAAAATAAATTCTACTGCAGTTATCATACAAGTACATATAGAGAAAAGAATAGTCAAATACAAACACAAGAAACAATCACATCAACACAGTTATTTTTGGACAATTGCCCTAGAAAAACCCTATGTGAGAAAAGGTGCAGCAAATGAGGGTTTATATATTAATCTTCAGCAAAAGGAATGACTGGCAGAATAATTGAGAAATATCCAAGAAAACACTTGAGGTATTTTTCCGTTGACCTCTGAAGAAGTTCCGACACCTGAGAGACCCTTTGGCCTTCATTGTGTCACCTCTGCGTGATCCTCTGCACAGAGACTGCGTGAGGATTGCGTCACCACTGCGTTGTCTCTCTGTGTCACCTCTGCACTATCTCTATCCCTCAACTGCTCTGCGTCCTTCCTCGTGCTCTGACTGCTGTTGAAACCCTCCTCTTCCTCCACCCTACAACTCTCCCTCTGAAATCGAATTCTAACTTCTGAAGAATCGACTTCCCTCGAGTTACTGAGTATTTGCCCGACTTGCTTTCCAAATGGCCTTCAAGCCTTCCTTTATAATCTTCTCATGATAAATCAACGACCCAGATTAGAAGTCTAATCAATGGCTAAGATTAAATCTTGACTTGAACTTTGTTCTCTAGAAGATTCACACTCTGTTTTATTAATACCCATTAATTATTTAATTTCCCTAAGTTTAGACTTAGGTTCTCCATTAAAATAATTAATTATTTTAATAAAACATGAACCGAGTGGAATTTCCACAAATGGTTTCTGGGTTCTTTGATATACTGGTGTCCAAGCCTCCTCACCAAAAATGAGACTTAGATCACTTTCTGATGCTACAAAAATCAACACTCCCTGTTAGCGAGGAAAGTGTTCTAGTAATTTGCCTGTTGCATACTGCTCTAACTTTTGAACATCCTCTGTGCTGTTGATGCTTGGTTGTTGCCTTCTGTACTGCTGCCCATGACACTACCACCGTCACTGCCTCATCTGTACTGCAACTCCCCCTCAAATTCTGCACTTGTCCATTTCTGCCACTGAAACAGATTCTTGATCATCCCCATCTTCTCTCTGAAATAAACAAACTTTGTCCTTCCCATAGCCTTAGTAAGGATGTCTACCACCTGTTCTCCTGTCGGAGTGTACTGCAACTGTAGAGCTCCCGGTTGGAAACAGTCTCTGATAAAATGACACTTAATGTCAATGTGTTTCGACCGATCTTGAAAACAGGATTCTCAGAGAGTTTGGTGCAACTATGATTATCACATCGAATGTTGGTCACTTCCATCTTTTCCTTAAGTAGATTCACAAGCAACTTCCTAAGACATATGGCTTCACACGAAGTTGTGCTGGCTACCATATATTCCGTCTCAGCTGAGCTCAAAGCTACGAACTTTTGTTTCCTACTGCACTAGGAAGTCATCGCTGATCCAATGTTGAAAAAAATACCCACCAGTACTTTTCCAATCTATCTGAGAAAATGCTTGGCTGCTACCCAATGTGCCTTCCTTAGTTCCACCACGAACTGATTGAGGGTGTTGACAGCGTAACAGATGTTTGGCCTAGTGTTGACCAAATACATCAGGGACCCTATGAGCTACCTATACAAGGTAGGATCAACCTCATCATCTTCGGACACATCAATCTTCTTCCAGTTGCTGATCATTGGAGTAGCCATGGGTGTACAATCCTGCATCTTGAAACTCTTTAGAATTTCTGTAGCATATCTCCCTTGACCAAGGAAGATTTCACCCTTCTGCTGCCACTTCCAACCCCAGAAAATAATGCATCAGTCCAAGCTCCTTCATGTCAAATTTTGCAGCTAGGTTCTCCTTCCAATCCTTAATGAGCCTAGATGAACCTGTCAGGAATAGGTCATCCACATACAGTACCATTATCAAAGGTTCATTCCCTACTGTCAAATAGTAGAGATTAGGATCTGCGTCACTCTTGACGAATCCCATCTTCTGCAAGTAACCATCAATTCAACCGTACCAAGCTCTAGGTGCTTGCTTAAGTCCATACAAAGCTTTCTTAAGCCTACATACATGAGTCTTCTGCTCATGCGTCTCAAAGCCCTCTGGTTGTTCGATATATACTTCTCCTTCTATCACCCCATTTAAGAATGCGGTCTTGACATCCATCTGGTGAATCTCCCACCCCTTCTGCGCTGCAAGGCATATCACGGATCTAATAGTAGTATATCTGGCTATTGGAGAAAAGGTTTCTTCATAGTCTATCCCCTCCTTCTGAGCATATCCCTTAGCCATGAAACTGGCTTTATATTTTTCTATGCTACCATCTGTTGAGATTTTGGGGTAGCATCGGATGTGCTCTAGCTCCCAAATTTTGTGGAGGAGTTGGAGTACATGAGATCTCCAAGAGCCAGAAAGAGTTTAGAAGAATTCCATCAGGTTTAAGAGATATTCAAATAATTAATCTTTTTAATTAAGGACCCTAAGTCTAACTTAGGAAAATCAAAAGATTAAAGTGAATTAAATTAAACATGTGATGACAATGACTTAAGTGACGTGGATCAATCAACTTCTAATCTTATCCATCTATTAGAGATTAGATCACGACCGTTGTTTTTCCAACGAGAAAAGTATAAGAGGAGGGCTTGGGGTCAGTTGGAAAACACACACATTGGCGGAGCACTGAAGCTAAGCTGAAATTCTACGGCGTGGTTTGCTAAGAATTTCAGAAGGAGTTTGCAGTGCAGCGAGGGGAAGTATTGGAAAGGGGATGATTTGACACCAGGCCAAGAGTACAACAACAACAGAGAGGCAGCATACCGGGTAGCGCAGACGCATCCCAGAGCCACGCAGTCCAGCAGAGGCTACACAAAGGCAATAGGAGCCCCGCAGGTCTGACGCAGGCATAGTCAGGGTAGCGCAGGGGCAGCGAAAGCCCTTCAGGGTTGACGTAGGCCTTTTCCAGAGCAGCGCAGAGGCTAATGTAGGCCAGGAAGGCTTACGCAGAGGGATGAGGAGCAGGGATGGGGTTTCTGTTGGGCCAGAAAGGGCTCGAGTTCTGCATATCCCGTTTGAGGGTGTGAATCAACCATATTTTCTGTCTCCGAGTGAAAGAGGTATTGTTGCCGTGCTTTTTCTCTGTAGGGAAAACCATGTCTGGTGCCCAGAAATTGTTGTATTCAGAATCTGCTTAATAATAAAAACCCTCTAGAGCTAGCTGCACCGATTTTCCCACATTGGGTTTTCCGGGGACATTTGTCCGAAAAATCTGTGACTTTGTCATATGAGCGTGCTATTTAGTAAATGATCTGTATGTGTAGGTTGTTATTTGGGATGCCTCTGTGCTGCTCGGTATGCAGACAAGACCTTCCAAACTGGGACGATATGTGGGCTATCCTCTGACAAGAGCAAATCCACAGAATGACTAAGAGACAAGCCAACACCGGATCAAGCAAAGTGAAGGAGGAAGAGGAAGATGCAGCCCTAGCATATAAGAAGCAGCAAGGGAAAAAGAAGCGTGATCTATCTAAGATTAAATGTCTCCAATGTGGTGAACTTGGACACTTCGCCAACAATTGTCCTCTAAGGAAGAAGGATAAGGAAGCTTCTAGTTCCAAGGCTGCGGCAGCTAAAGAAGACGATGGCTTCGACGATGACGTAGCCATGAGCGCTCATGAGCCACGAAAGTGGGGCGATATTGATCTGTAGAGCAGCTACAGAGTGGTGGCGAGATCCTTGAGTTGCCCAACTCTTAGATCACATCCGTGCTACGGGAGCCTTAAGACAATAGCAAGAATGACTGGAGCAGTGGGTGCAGAAGGATCACAGTGAAGCAGAGGCAGAGGTTGGGACGTTGTAGAGGGAGTAGCGCAGTGCAGAGGTAGTACCAAAGTAGAGGCAAGAACGCAAAGGGGCTGATGGGACTTTAGCAGTGCAACGTAGAGGAGGCATGCTTATAGAGCGCAGAGTTGCAACAGCGCAGTGGCTTCAGGAGGACAGCACAGAGCTGCAGCCTAAGGAGCTTCAGTGATGAGATGCAGCCCGATTGACTTGTCTGTCATTGGGCAAGGTTCTGTTGCTTACTCTCAGCAACTGAGTTGCAATGCAATAGTTGGTAGCACAATGCAGCGATTTGAGAGGGAGCTACAGTACGAATGTAACAGTGACAGTGGCAGAGTCATGGGCAGCAATACAGAGAGCAGCAACAACGTAGTGATGAAGGGCAGCAGGCCAAGCATCAACGTGGAGACCGATGCCAGAGATCAGAGCAGTACTTCGGGGTGATTATATTTCTAGAGCACACTCGTCGCTAAGAGGGAATGTTGAGATTTTGGGGTAGCATCGATTGTGCTCTAGCTCCCAAATTTTGTGGAGGAGCTGGAGTACATGAGATCTCCAAGACCCAGAAAGTGTTTCGAAGAATTCTATCAGTTTTAAGAGATATTCAAATAATTAATCTTTTTAAGTAAGGACCCTAAGTCTAACTTAGGAAATTAAAAATTAAAGTGAATTAAATTAAACATGTGATGAGAATGACTTAAGTGACGCGGATCAAGCAGCTTCTAATCTTAGCCGTCGATTAGACATTGATCATGGTTGTTGGTTTTCCAACGAGAAAAGTATAAGAGAAGGGCTTGGGGTCAGTTGGAAAACACACACATTGGCGAAGCACTGAAGCTAAGCTGAAATTCTAGGGCGTGGTTTGCTAAGAATTTCATAAGGAGTTTGCAGCGCAGCGAGGGGCAGTATTAGCAAGGGGATGATATGATGCCAGGCCAAGAGTACAACAGCGGCAGAGAGGCAGCATACCGAGCAGCGCAGAGGCATCCCAGAGCCACGCAGTCTAGCAGAGGCCACGCAGAGGCAGCGCAGAGGCAGAAAGAGCCACACAGGGCTAACGCGGGCCCAGTTAGGGCAGCACAGGGGCAGCGTAAGCCCTTCAGAGGTGACACAGGCACTTCCAGAGCAATGCAGAGGATGACGCCGGCCAGGAAGGCTGACGCAGATGGCTGAGGAGTAGCGCTGGGATTTCCGCTGGGCCAGAAAGGGCTCGAGTTCTATAAATCCCGTTTGAGGGTGTGAATCAGCCATATTTTTTGTCTCCAAGTGAAAGAGGTATTGTTACTGTGTTTTTTCTTTGTAGGGAAAACCACGTCAAGTTCCCAGAAATTGTTGTATTCAGAATCTGCTTAATAGTAAAAACCCTCCAAAGCTAGCTGCACCGGTTTTCCCGCATTGGGTTTTTTCGGGGACCTTTGTCCAAAAAATCTGTCACTTTGTCATATGAGCATGCTATTCAATAAATGATCTATATGTGTAGGTTGTTATGTGTATTTACTTTGTTGTTATTACGAATATTCATATTAATAACTTGTGTATTTAATCAAGTAGGAGAAGTAAATCAAGATTTAACAGTAGGGTTTCTTAGATTAAGAAATTTTCACATCATCTGCATCATATTTGATCTTGCAGATCCATCTCGAACACATAACTGATTTTTTCTAAGGCCTAGGAACCACTTCCCAGACATCATTAGTCACGATGGAACTGTACTCTTCCACCATTGCATCTACCCATACTTAACGTTGAGCTGCCTCTTGGAAACTAGAGGGTTCCCCAACCTGAGCTACCAAGGGTTGGTACCTATCAGGTTGTCTATGCTGCCTCTTCTCATTTTGAGGAGCTCCGACAAACTCCTCTGTGTCCCTCAGAGTCGTTCATAACTCCTGGCTTGTTCTTCCGCTGGTAGTGGGTGGATCTTCCTACTGCTCCTCCTGAGGTAATACTCCTGGATCCTTTTGTCCTGGAGAAGCACTAGTGCTGGTTTCGGCTGGTCAAAGTGGCTGGACCCATGGATCATCCTCTGACTGCATTTCAGAAGGAATCTCCCAGGATTTCCTGAAAGCTCTCTCCATGAATTTCACATCTCGTCGTACTAAAATCTTCCTACTGTCAGGAATGTATATTCTATATGCCTTAGCATTCTCACTATATCCCACCAGATATTCCTTTTTTGCAGTTCGATCCAATTTCTTCCTCTTCTCTTCGGGTATATGGCATTATGCCAAACTACCAAAAATCCTTGAATGGCTCACTTTTGGATTCTTGCCAATGAAGACACTCTCTGGTGTAATCTTACATAATGCCCTATGAGGAATTCTGTTCTGAACATACACAGTTGTACTGCATGCTTCCGCCCATAGTAATTTGGGTATATCTTGATCATACAACATCGCCCTCGCTGCTTCAACAATAGTTTTATGCTTCCTCTCTACGACTCCATTCTGCTCCAAATTATATGGAGCAGTCCACTCCCTTCTAATGCCTTCCCTTGCACAAAAATTCGTGAAGTCTTTATCAATATACTCTCCACCATTATCTGACCGCAATATCTTTATCCTCTTTCTTGTCAGATTCTCAACCAGATTCGTAAACTCTTTTAATCGATCAAAGACCTCATCCTTGGTCTTTAGAAAGTAGATCCAAGTTTTCATGGAATGGTCATCAATGAAGGTGACAAAGTATTCGGCACCACTAAGAGCTCTGGTGGACATAGGTTCGCAGATATTTGAGTGTATTAGTCCCAACACACTCTTAGCTCTATTGCTGCTCCTGCGGTAAGGTGCCTTGGTGTACTTACCTAGCACGCATCCTCTGCAAACAACATCCCGCTTGGTGCTCAATTCTGGAACTCCTTTGATGGTCTCTTTGAGAATTATTAGAGCCCCATGGTGTAAATGCCCCATTCTTCTATGCCATAGCTCATTCAAATCCTTCTCACCAATGCTTCCTATTAGTGCCATTGGAGATTCAAGATGTAACCTATACAGTTTGTTGCTCTTGACTCCGATTTGTGCCTTCTTCTTCCAACTTGGGTGTTTGACATATACTCTCTTGCCGATGAAGTATACATCATAGCCCTTGTTTTGCAGTTGAGACACAGAGAGTAAGCTCATCCCCAAACCAGGCACGTGCAACACATTAGGAGCTCGAAGCTTATTCCCTGCATCAGTTTGAAAAAATACGGTACCTCTTCCAACAGGGGTACATTTCTCCTTATTGCCCATGGTGATCTTGAAGTTCATCTATTCTTCTTGGTAGCTCGAGAAACATTCTCGTATTCCCGTCATATGTGAAGAAGCTCCACTATCAATATACCAAACCTCTGATGAAGTAGAGCTTGACAAACAAGCAAACTCTTCTTCCAATCTGGAAGCCAATACAAAGCTGTCATGATCCAACCTTCCTTCCATGCTTTTCTCTTTCTCTGGAGGACTGCATGAACCCTTTCGAGTTGTTGCTCCAACAACATCAAGACTTCGTTCCATTTCAGAACCTCCAATCCTGTTATCCAATCTAAGCTCTGATACCATGTGAAAATTTCAAATCTGAAATACTACTGCAGTTACTGATTTATTTCTCCTACTTATTTTTCACAATAAGTTACTTACAATAAACCCTTCAGTAAATTCCGAAATAAATTCTATTGCAGTTATCACACCAGTACATATCAAGAAAATAATAGTGAAATACAAGCACAAGAAACAATCACATCAACACAGTTATTTTTGAACAATTGTCCCCGAAAAAACCCAATGTGGGAAAACCGATGTAGAAAATGAGGGTTTATATATTAATCTTTAGAAACAATTTCTTTACAAGGAATGACTGGCAGAATAACTGAGAAATAACCAAGAAAACAGTTGAGGTATTTTTTCCCTTGACCTCGGGAGAAGTTTTGACACCTGAGAGACCCTCTGGTCTTCACCGTGTGATCCTCTGTGCAGAGACTACGTGAGGACTGCGTCACCATTGCGCTGTCCCTCTGCGCTCTCTCTACATCACCTTTGCGTTGTCTTTGTCCCTCAACTGCTCTGCGTCCTTCTTCCTTGAGCTCTTACTGTTGTTGAAACCCTCATCTTCCTCTGCCTTGCAACTCTCCCTTTGAAATTGAATTCTAACTTCTGAAGAATCGACTTCCCTCGGGTTACTGAGTATTTTCCTGGCTTGCTTTCCAAATGGCCCTCAAGCCTTCCTTTATAATCTTCTCATTGATAAATCAACGACCCATATTAGAAGTCTAATCAATGGCTAAGATTAAATCTTGACTTGATCTTCGTTCTCTAGAAGATTCACACTCGGTTTTATTAATACCCATTAATTATTTAATTTCTATAAGTTTAGACTTAGGGTCCCCATTAAAATAATTAATTATTTTAATAAAACATGAACCGAGTGGAATTTCCACAAACGATTTTTGGGTTCTTTGGAATACAGGGGTCCAAAGACTTAGATCACTTTCTGATGCTACAAAAATCAGCAGTTTTTGCTTCAAATCAACCAGACTGGTCTGAACCGGCCGGTCAGTTTCGGTCCTTCTAACACTGTTCACATGAGAGAGAGAGAGAGAGAGAGAGAGAGAGAGAGAGAGAGAAATAACCCAAGAACTTAGCCCTTCATCCTTCCATCCTTCTTCGCTTGCCTTTCTTCTCCTTCTCCTTCACTTAGATGATGAGAAGTGAGTGAGTGTCCATAATAGGTCAAGTTCCCTCCTATATATCGGCTTCCAAGGAGGATGACATGCCCTAATGAGGCTGACTTGGCTTTGGAGGGTTATTTTAACACTTTAAATACAAAAATAATTCTTTTGACATGTTACAATATGCCCAATAGGGTCTCCTTCATATGACAATAACTGTATTGACTTCTTGACTTGATGACAAACCCTAGAAGCACTCAATGGGTGCTTGACCTCTCTATAAAAATACCTTCAGCATGAAACCCATGTTACAAAAAAATAGCAATGATAATTTTTCTTTCCTTTTACAATATACAAGAATCAAGAGTACATTGCATATTTATGAAGACCAAACCTAGTTACATATTTCAACATCTATTACAATGACATGGGCAAGAGGGCCTGGAGGGCATGTCATGTTATGTAGTTTAGAAGTAGTTGTATTAATCTTTATAACATTCTATAAGATAACATGTTCTACAACCATAATAAAAAGAGAGCAGAACTATAGATTCTTTAGAAATTAAAGAAAAAGAATTTACCTCAGATATATATTGTAGAAGATGGTTGTGATCATTTACATCAATCTCGACTGCTGTTGTATTAGGAATCCCTTCAGTTACCTGTCCCAAAATGTTTCTTAAAATTTTAAATCTCATAAAGATCATCTATTGATTTTTTTGAAAGTGAAAAGTATTGAAAAAATGTTTTTCATGCTTCATATGTCCTTGAATAACCTTTTATAAATCAGTGTTTAAAAAACTAGTGTAAAATATGTTTCAACTTTTGGATTGCCTAGATCATTCAACATACAATCTAAAATTATGCAAACACAAAATAGAATGAGAAACAAATAAAACCCAAAAAGATTATTATATAAATCAATCCCAGTTATTTTCCATCCACGAGAGTAAAACATAACCAAGAAAACATCAATCCTTTCACACATTTCCATTGCAATGAAATCATTAGATACAAGCCTACAATCAATAGTGATATATGACATTACATAATTAATTTGTTTTATGCACATATTTAAACATCGTAATTCCTAAAAATTTATTAGGAGCTTAAGGGATTGCATGAATGCATGCCAGCAACACATTACTACTAGTGAAGGACAACAAACTGCAATTGTTGTGGATTATTTATTAAACCTAAAATCCATAAAAGAAAGAATGAAGGAAGCTAGGAAGAAAATTATATTAATTTCCACATGAGCAAAATAGGTCAATAGGACTAAAAATAAATATCATAATGGAAATGTAGGAGTGTCAAAGATGACTCTTGGTTGCAAAAGTATGTAAAGAAAAATATAAAAAATGCAAGGGGATATTCATAAGAGGTAAAGCCTAGGAAGAGAAACATAGAAAGGTACTACTCCTATGTAAGGAGAGAAGCATCGATTTGCACCAAAATAAGAAGAGAAAAAAGACATGGAAGAAAAAATATCAAAGATGAAGAGTGATGAGACTGATAATTATCCTTTTCCAATGACACATTTTTCCATCTTCATCCTCATGTTTCAATTCTTCCATTACTATTATTAGCCAATTTCACTAGTCCAATACATTATATTTCATGGTTGGAATTTCATACAAAATGAATGAGTTTTATTAGGAAATGAACGAGATTATATGATTTGTGTGCTTGGCATGGTTAACTTGTTAATTGCAAGACTTGTTGCACCCTTTTTGTCAAGATTCCAAGGGAGTAGATGTACCAAAAAAATTTCAAAGGAACGGATCATCGGCCATCAACATTATGTGTCACCGTAAACACATTCTGCAATTCTGTAATATAAATGATGCTAGTAAGACCATGAATATATGTAACAACCTAGGTAAGGCTATTATTTTGGCGAAAGTATCATCCTAGGAGGTTTTTCGTCTCACTGACTCATCTGTGTTTTTAAACACGCATGGTCGGCAGAGTTTTTCCCTCCAACTTCACCCCAAAGCTAGGGTGGAATTCTTCGTCAAAGTATTAGGTAAGTCCTAGTGTTCTAGTCGAGACTTATATAAAAGTGATTTGGGAATAATTTAAGCTAGTTGGCTAAATTGTTTTATTACAAATCACTTGGTTTACTAGATCATATTGTGTCGCAAAATGGAGTATGTAAATTGAGGGTCTAAGTCGAACAGGTATTCCCCCTTTGAGGGTTGAATTGTAAAAATCCAATGTAAAAATTATTTTAGCGCATGGTCCATCATACTTAGACACCATGGCTAAAATAATTGAGGGTGGAAAAATATTAAAACCCCCCTCGAGTGTCAATTAATTCATTTTTGTCGATTTTTTTTTTTTTTTTTTGTAAGCTTGGCAGGACCTTTTTCATTCATTTTCTTAAAAAGGCAGGTTACATACATAAATCAAATCGTTATGTGGCCTCAACCTACTCGACAGGAAACCAAATCTGTTGGCCACTTAACCGCATTATATGCCATCCAAAACCGAAAAAGTTTAAGACAGTCAAACAAAGCTATATATGTCTGAATATCATGTATCCTTCTATATGCTAGATATCTTAAGTCTAAAACTAGAAATTGTAAACACTACATATGGCAAAATATAAGTCAAAATTGAGACAGCTAAGCAACTAACCTTCAGAAGACTCAACTGGGGTCGGATCCTTCACACTAGAACCTAGAAGTTCGGACTAAGGAATGCACAGGATGTGATGCTAAATGCGGCTGAGGCATCCATTTTTTTGCTGCAATTGAAACTGAATCAACTGGAGGTCTTTTTTAATTTCAGCAGGTCCATATTATGTCTGAGTAGATTCACCTGGAGGGACAGCCAAAGCTTTGGCTACAAGGTTCTTCATTATCCAATAAAGATAAACAGTTTGCTTGTATTGGGAGGATCTTCCTTGGCAGTGTCCCGGGTCTGGAACCAGATCCTACCAATAACCCAAATCCACATCCGATTATGATGCTTGTTGGTTAAATTCTGCTTCCCAACTCGAGATTATATGATGAACTTGGTCTGAAGTTCCAGTTTAAAAAACATGAAATGCATCTTGGATAAGGCGAGAGGTGGTTCTACAGCCTCGACTTCTCGAAGGCCGAGACTGGGGCTAATTGGATGTTGATTTTTGTAGCATCAGATGTGCTCTAGCCTTGAGATTTTGCAGAGAGGCTAAGACACATGTATTTTACAAAACCCAGAAATCGTTTGGGGAAATTCCACCCAGAAGTGACTTAATTCAAATAATTAATTAGTTTTTTAATATTTCCTAAGTCTAAACTTGGGAAATATGATCAATTAAAGGGTATTAATTAAGTCAGGTGCGAATCTTCTAGATAAAGGCATGGATCGAGTCAAAGATAATTTGAGCCATCGTTTAAGATCTAATCCTGGTCGTTGATATGTCAATGAGAGATTATAAGAAGGTACTCAATGGGCACTTGGAGAACAGACTTGAGATTTGCAGAGATCGAATTTACTGGAAGATTAAATTCTCAGAGTAGCAGTGCTGAGTTGTCAGAGAAAGATCCAGTGATTTCGTTGCAGTGAGGGGAAGAGATAGTAAAAATGGAGGAAGGTTTCCATATCCGGGGAGTGCAAGGAAAAGAAGACATCAAGAGCCATAGAGAGGTTGCGCAGTGCCACGCAGAGCTTCAGAGGGAGTCCGTTATTTTGCTGAGAGACAATCGAGATCCAGTGTCGAAAGTCGAGGTGTGAGTCTGGAAGGCCAAGGAGTCGAGTTTCCATTGAGCAGAAGATTAGAAGGAGAAGGTGACACAGTTCCTCGAGTTGTGACACAGTGATTGTGTAGGCTGGCGCAGTTACTGCGTAAAGACAGTGCAGGGCAGCTCATCCTGAGCCTAGATCAGTGTCGAATCGCCTGTGACAGTGTGATATTTTCTCACTAACTCTTTTGTCAGTAATTCTCTGTATTGGATAGCTAGGTTGGGCATCCAATGATTTGTACTCAGAATACTACTGCATAATAATAAAACCCTCAATTGTTGCACCAGTTTTCCCAAATTGGGTTTTTTCGGGGACAATTATCCAAAAATAACAGTGTATTTTTGTGTGTGTTTTTACCTTTCCTACGTTGTGTTTTCCGCAGTATTTTAATTTTTGAAGGATGTAGTGTATGGGTTTCAATATTTACCGTAGAACACAGTAAATAATTTATTCATAAATTAACAAATAGAAGAAATCTAATTAGTTGCTGCAATAGGATTTAGAGTAATGGAATTTTCACACTGGCATCATGATGCTTCCCTTGAAATCTGTCGCGACCACGACCTCCCCTGGTCGACGAGATGGAGGCAGATGAAGGTTGACCCATGAGGTTGACAACTAGACAGACCAGACAGATACATAAAATCTTGTTGTATGTTAGTTTTTGTAGCATCGGATGTGTTCTAGCCTTGAAATTTTGTGGAGAGGCTAGAATACATGAGATCTCTAAAACCCTGAAGTCGTTTCTAGAAATTATGCCTAGAAATGACTTAATTAAATTAATAGTAATTTTTTAAATATTTCCTAAGTCTAAACTTAGGGAATATGATTAATTAATCAGAATTAAATAAGTCGAGGTGTGAATTTTCTAGAGACTCACATGGATTGATTTCAAGTTAATCCTAGCCATTGACTAAGATCTAAACTTCGTCGTTGAAGTCTCAACAGAGGATTATAAGAAGTCGTCGATGGGGCTTGGAGAAGACACATTTAAGCAGTTATATTTTACTAGGAAATTGATTTCCAGAGTACTAGATGCTTGTTGCCAGAGAGAGATTCAGTGAGATCAAAGCAGTGACAGAGGGGAAGAGACAGTGAGCAGGAGGAAATATTTTTCAGATCTGGGGAGGGAGTAGCAAGAGTGCAATGTCCCTTTGTAAATTATTTTGGAACGAGATTTAATTTTATGTTTTGAGGGCCAATTTTGGTGATGTAGGAGCCCATTTCATTTTTCATTAGAAGAATTAGGAGTTAGTGGTGTGTTAACTTTATGTTATCTTACTTTGTTGGTGATGAATGGGGACCACCCACACATGAAATACACATACCCTTAATAACTGGATCGAAAAACATGAGTGGGAACAACGTATGGAGGAAGAAGGTGGGAAAAAGGCTCAACGAAGGTTATAAAAGGAAGGAAGCTCACTTCATTTTGCATGCTTGGCTTATCGATTTTATCTCTCTTGGACGAGCTGCTTAACTGGGTCACTTGTTGTTTAGCACGAGTTTTCCGAGTGGAGAACTCACCTATTCTTCGCGGGACATCGAGTGCCACCCTAGATTGATTTTCCATTATCATCCAAAAGAGCTTCATTGTGATATCTTCAACATTTTCATTTAGTTGCCCCAACAAAGCGTATTTCTGGAGGACGCAGTGTATTCCGGGAGGACGTAATTGTATTCTTGTGTGACTGTTGTTGGTTGATTCTGGGGATTGATTGACGGGAAAATATTTGGCGGAGAAAGGTTCATTAGTTTGTTAAGCTAGGCTGAGATTGATAGTATATCTCAGGAGCAAGGTGGAAGTCACTGGGCCAATGCAGAGGAGGAAAAGTTGGGCACATTTTTGGGAGAGTGCCTAAGCCATTTGGGCCATCGTTTGTCGGGAGAGATAGGGGAAGTGCCAAAGGAATTATTTGTTGCATTCTTGGAGGGTTGTTGAGTATTTCACTGGTAGTTCTGTAGGCAGCGTATTCAACACCGACTGGGGGAGTGTAGGGCCTGTTGGAGGTCAATTTTGAAAGGTCAAAACCAGGACAAACCATTTATGGGTTTTCCTGGTTTTTTCACAAGGACCTCAGAAATAATTTGGCAAAATTTTCTAAGCACCGAATATGGGGTTTTCAGCCATATCTTTGCAGCAGACAATGCAGATTTGCTAGGGCTTTTGGAGGTCGATTTTGGAAGGTCAAAACCAAGCCAAACCATTTCTGGATTTTTCTAGGTTTTTGACAAGGACCTCAGAAATAACTTTGTAGAATTTTGAGCACCGAAGGTGGGGTTTTCAGTTATTCCTTTGCAGCAGCTAGTGTAGAGTCACTAGGACAGTGCAGAGCATCAACTGGGCAGTTTTCTAGGTATTATTGTTTCATCTGGGTTTTTCTCAGCTTGCCAAAAAGGCAAGCCCAAGTGCATTTCATCTATAATATTTGTACTCTTGCCCATTCCTATAATAAAATGGCTCAGTTGCTTCCATGTTTCAAATTGTTCTGGGTATTTACTGCATTTTTTTAATTTTTATGGTGCAAGATTATTATTTTCTGCAATAGCACTGTTTTCCCTATTTTGGAACATTACAGTGGTATCAAAGCCATAATCTTGGCTCAACCTATGGAAAAGGTTAAAATCAAAAAACATGGCACTAACCTTGGATAAGGTGATTAAGATGCAACAAATGATGATTGATGTGGGGAAGCAATTGATTCATACAACAATTGGGAATCAAGGCCATTCTCAATTATACAACAAATCCACTATGCCCAAAATTGTGGATAATGCATCAAGATGGCAAGACATGATTGCAACTAAAGTGGAGTTATTGGCAACAAATTGGAGGGCATATCAATCATTGGGACATGACATTCAAATGTCCCTCTATTTTTGGGAGTTTTGTGAACTAAGAGACATGCACAAATCAATGGGAATTCCATGGAATTATGCAGGGATGATGAGGAGGATTGAGGAAGAAGATGAAAGAGTATTTGAAGGAGCCATGGTCGGCAAGGAGATATTTGAGCATACATCTGTTGATGAGACGACATCCATTGTTGAGGTATCCATTGATGAGGTATCTATTGATTTTTGGTGGCATCACATGTGCTCTAAGTCTCAAATATTGCAGGAAGGCTTAGACACATGTATTCCAAAATACCAAGAAAGCATTATGGGAAATTCCACCGGGATGGGGTTTTATTTGTAAGGTCCTAAATTTTGAAATTAACAGTTATAAACAAAATTGATACTACACCATCCAGAGTGGAATTTTTTGAAGCAGAATATACCAATTCACTATTTAATACTTACCTAGAACCGTGTTTGAAGATGTTCCTGACCCGTCATGGCTCCCGCACCCGTTACCAAATCACCATTTTCCTCCCAACCTATCTGGAGTCAACCTCTCCGGTCCCCAGATCCAGAAGACAAGTCTTCTGGCCCCCGTTCCCAAAACTTCAATAACAATCAAGATCACTCTATGACTCTGTTAGAACTCACTGCTCTTGTCTCCCACAGTTAGAAATCCTCTGACAACATCTGGGTCAGTTTTCTCACTTCACTCACCAATGCCCATCAACTTCCCCCCCTTCTCCTTTTATACACAAATCCCCTTTCAAGAATTTATTAAAATATCCTCTTTTAATAAATATCTTAGATTTATATTAAAATATTATTATTTAATAAATATCTTGGGTTCCTAAAATATCTTGGATTTATTATTAAATATCATCATTTAGTAAATATCTTGGATTTATTATGAAATATCATCATTTAGTGAATAGCTTGGATTTTATTAAAATATCATCTTTTATTTGCATAAGTCAATGCTTTTACTTTCCTTGGAACTATATATATTAGTTATATTATGATAGTGGTAGGTATAACTTTTACCTCACAATACATTCGTTATATTCTGGTGAGTTAGGTATTCACTCAATACTTCAATAATTCACTCATTACCCTACACTGAAACTTTTCATAATTGATTAGTACATATACTAGTGTAGTACACGTGATACATGCATATGTAGTTGTCATATGCATGGTAATATTTCTATGTTCCCTATAACTCGAGTTGGGTCATTACATACACCCTTCCTTCAAAAAACTTTGTCTCGAAGTTAAGTTTTTATGTCGTATATCATTAATTATTTAAGTGATTAGTATAATCATATAAGGGTGGTGTACCATAATGAATCTTTGTTTAATGTGTGAGAACACTTTAACATTTATGTTTTGATCATTTATTGGTTTACAAATTTAGTAGTCACGTCTTGCCCCAACAGAGTTCCCAAGCTATTCTAGAATCATCCTATTCTTCCTAATCTCTTTCACTCCCATCCTATCCGTCCTCTACTGGCATGACATAGCGTCAGCTATACTAACCTAACCATTCATAGATCTCAAGGGTTACATCGTCGACTATATCGACTTGATTCCCTAGTAGGCATCCGATAGTCATCGAACACGTCTAGGGGAGCATGACTCGCACGACCCTCCCATGACTCCAAGTTTTGGAGGATAAACAGTGGGAAACACCTCCACCCCTCCTAGTAGGACTAGGGTTAACACCCTATCATGGAACCTCAGTGAATCTCAATTGTTCTTGGATTTTTGTCATCACGCGGTCGGTTTGGTAATGATACCATCTGCGATGTAAACACTTGCCCACAACTTATAACATGCGTATCAATATATTCAAAGCAAATTATTATTCACATAACAATTTCTACACATTCCAAATATGTTGTCATCTACAATATTGATCTTTGAGTTCATATAACATACTTGGTTATATTTATCCAATAGGTCTGTAAATTCATTTTCACCTTAAATAGTCAAGTGTAATCATTCTTTTATTTCTATCTCATCATTTGTGTTTATATGTAAAATTATAGATACCATATCCATAACATAATTCATAATTTATATCAGTATCCATGTACCAACAATGTTTAAGCAAAACTTTCTTCATATTGGTATCCATGTACCAGCAATGTTTAAGCAAATAATATATTTTTACATGTAATAGTACATCCAAAATATGTTAAGGTTATACAAAATAAGTTTTTTTTAAATGCTTATAAATATAACCCACAATTATAAATTACGCATAGAATAATCGAACATAGATATACAAATAAGGGTGTAGCTACTATTTTCTATACTATATTAACCGATTAACCTTATAAAAGTCACTGGTTGAGACTCAAAATCTAAATGGAGGGATGCTCCAACCATTATGATTGCATATATAGAAACGAATTACATTGAAACGAGAGCACAAAACACTTACTGCTTAGTTGAAGCATGATCTAATTTCTTGATATCGGTCGATTAAGAACTCTAAAACACAAAACTACATATGGGTTCAACCAACCTTTTAATTCTTGTTATTTATTTGTCTTTTAAGTCTAATTATCTTTGATCTGTAATTTGGATCCAAAGAGATAATAATAACATTAACTTCTTTATCATGTTATTCCAGCTCATCTTCAGCCTAAAAGTCTAGAAGCCATGGAGTAGGGTTTTGCAGGGCTAATCATTAGCGTTATGCTGGAGATGGAGGAAGAGTTAATTGACTACTCTAAAGATCCCTTAGTGGGAGGTTTATTTTCATTGAAGGAATTTGTTACTGCTTGAAAATGCATTATTCACTTTGCATTATACTTGGTCTACTTTGTTCCAGCAAGGTTCTCTTCAAATTTCCCGAATAGACCAAGGTGTTAGAAAATGAAAGTTGGATTTTACAAATGTTTATGCATGCTTCTCAATTGAGGGTGCCTTTCATATTATCCAAGTTGTGACTTACATATGTGGAGGCATTTGTTTTGATCACTTGAAATATTAATTTCAAGGTTTCAATATCAATTAGTAACCTAAGGTTCAAACTAGCATATGACTATGGCCTTTTCAGATATTGTAATGATCATAGTCTTTTCATTTTTATTACATTGACTCATATTTTCAACACATAACTCATCAATGGCATACCAACTTCTTATTCTTCACATTAATCGTTTTCTCATCAATTCTTAGGCCTCATCTTATCACGAAATGTATCTTATTTTCTAACGGTGTACAATTATTATCTTTAATATTTACCTTTAAACATTTTCCCATTTTATCACTTGTTATTCTTAACAAATTAGGAGTGTTCACAACTCCTTATAGGTTATTGCTTTGACCCTTACCAATCATGTTGCTCATATCCTTAAGAAATTTTTTCTTGATAGAAAACATCCCTTCACTTCCTTATACCAGATATTCCTAATATTCCATGTCTACTTCAATTTTGAAAAAGAACATATTATCAAATTTACTTTGTTTTCTCACCCCTAGTCATCATGGTTTTCTTTCCTTCTCTCTTAATGTATAAAATTATTACACTTGGAAATGTCGTTACTCTTCCCCAACTTGGGTAAGACCCTATAAATAAATTCAATAACGTGGATATCGAATGTAATCTACTTATCATTTCAGGTTTAAGGCATCACGGGATATAATTTCCTAATCATACTCCATGATGTCTATAATCCATGGATATAGTTAGTCACTTAAGGAAAATTTTATAACGTGACTCTCCCATTAGAGGGAGAAACTATTATAGATGTTGTCATGCACATATATTATCCTATAATTGATCAATTTTATTATAGATTCACTCTTTAATCTAACGTCATTGACTTCTTATATTGCTTTGTGAAACTTCCACTCACTCGCCTTTGGGGCTATTTTTGTTGATCTCAATATTCTAAGTTGATTATGATAACTAACATTTATTATCATCATCAGAAGTTTGTAATTTCTTTCTTTTCCCGCCCTCCCTAGGTACTATATTGATTATATTATGGTTACAATGGAGATCAAACTTTGAAATTTTCCGTTGCACTCTCTTGGTAACTATATTGTCTTGTTCTAATAGGGTGTTTACTACCTTACAGGGTGGTTTCTTACCATCTTAACATATGTTTCATCCATTTTGTCTTCGTTTGATGTGTACCTTTAGTGAACTATACCTGTACTCTCAATTTGATTACTCATGATTTCTCCCAACATTTCTTGTATAGTTAGTGTCTTCTTTCATTCATCAAATTACTTCAAACAAGCTTAGCCTTTTATGTGGTTGTAGCTTCACATCTAATGGTCTTGTCATAATGTCCATAGTCATGCTTTCATTGCCATTCTTCCTTTCTTCAAGAGTTAACTTCTTTGGAGCAACTCCGCCAACTAATCTTTATATATGCCTAAATAATTACAATGAATCATCTTATATAGTGTCATAATGTCCCTAATTTCTCTTTCCTAAACCACATTGTTTTCCTTTCCATGAAAATGCTATGTTGCCATATTATTTTGTTTTGGACATCGATATATCCTTACGGTTGTAAATGGTTAATTATCTGTCTTAACAATGACATAATGGTTGAATATCAAAATGTCCAATTTAGTGTATATTAAACTATAAAAATTTAAACCTTCACTCTCCTCCTTAAACCACTCACATATACTTGGATAGTAGTTAAAGTATTAACATAAGAAAACGGTATAAAAGATATTTGCATAAATTCATATCATCAAGGGTTATAGTTATCAACTAGTAAGATATATATATGGAAAGCTCAACGTCACTTAAAGAATGGAATGTTTCAATTGCGTAAAAACAATTAGGATAGTTTCCATTCTAATGTTCAAAAGTTACAAAAAAAGTTTAATGTATAAAGTGATGTTAATGTGCTCATTTTCATATAATAATTTGAATGTACTTCAAACTTTACTTGCACGATATACACAATCTTAAACTTCATTGTGAAAAAATTTGCAGCTAATATCCATAGTTATCTCAACTACTTTGTTGGATGGAATGTAAAGTAAAAGTATTGGATTAGGAATCAAGAGGGATTGAGCTTGATATATATCTTTGATACATAGATTAACATTAAATATCCCATCTCTTCTAATAAGATGTATCACCTAGGGTTCATAGCTTTCGAATATCGAATTAAATAAAATTTCATTTTATCATTGTTTAAAGCTTCAATTTCTTCCAAAAGTTGAAACCCACTTTTCTTATCATTGAATATTACATAACACTGAATACTTTGGGTAATTTATCAAGGACGACTCGAAGTAATACACCTCGGGTTATATTAGGATTGTTGCTATAATTATGAAAATAGGACGGTGATACCCAATAATCAATGCAAAATCTCGGGAAATAGTTAGAAACTAAGTTATTTCCCATTGTGATCATTCACCCTAGTACCTTCAACCTAGTCTAACTGACCCCTAGATTAACTTTGCATTCCTCAACACTTAAACTTATGGACTGAAGTTCTCCTGAAGCCATTTCTACCTGTATGAAATCATTTTGCTTGCAGTTGCCAACCCATATTTATTTAATGCATATGACGAAATGAAACTATCAATAGCACTAGTATCAAATAATATTTTGATTTTTATTTTGTTAATAGTACATGAGGACTTCACTACAGTGGACTGATGTTCTGTATTTTCCTCTAACAACTCCCAGGGAACATTTTCCGATGTGAGATGCAATTGCTTTTCTAAATTTCCCCACCAAATCACAACACTTTCCTTTAGCTAAATATAGCAATCTTTGTCTTAAAGGTGGAAAAATATTCTCTCAGCGTGAAACACCTTGTCATTCCTTCCAACGATGCTTCAGTACGTTCTCCGACTCACTTTCCTAGAAATTCTAGTTTGTTTAGCCTCATTTTTTTTTTTAACAATTTATAAATGTTGGCTTGTTACACTCTATCCCTTTAGAGGAAGAATAAATCTCTCTCTATTTAATAATAAATTTCTCAAGCCCAATACCATCCTATCTACATAAATAGTTTAAGTCTTACCATTTTTAAATATAATTTTATTATTATTTTTAGGTCATGAAGTCCTTATATCCGCTATTTATTCTCAAATTTGTATATTATTTTACCCTCTTTTACTTTACATTACTTTACTTCCTTGCTTTATTGCCCTTTCTTTATTTTTTTATTTTTTTTAGAATCAATTATAAGCATCTTTATTCAATTTTAATAAAACCTAAAACATATAAATTAATAATTCATATTTAAGAAATATCTATTAATCAGTTGAGGAGTAATAGAAAGGCTCTAAATGAAAATTGGATAATTTAAATTTGCAATGGTGATTTCCTTCCTGCTAGCCAAGCTCCGGGCAATCACTTCTTGGAAGTTTGTACTATCCAAAACATTCTGAATTATTTTTCAGTGGCATTTGGGAACCTGGAACAACTCTTATATATATATATATATATATATATATCAACCTAGTATCATCTCGTAATATTTACCTAGTACTTTCTAGTCCTAAATATGGTTACGGAATGGGTTGTTGAATTTAATTCCCTTACTTATGAGTTTAACCCATTCACTTGTGGATTTATTATGAGAATAATGACCACTAACTATTTCCTTCTTAATGTAAATGAACTTATCATTAAAACAAAAGAACATACCCTCTAAAATAATTTATCATTAAATCATTAAAATTTTGACTTTTCATGCCTATTACATACTTCTAAACAATAATTTAAATATTATTTCATATCTATAAAATACTTCCATATAATAATATTTTGTTAGAACCATTAGAATAAGATTCAAATTTAATAAATTATCATTATAGTACTGTCGGCCTTTAATTTGACCCGGTCTCGTCATTCTCAAATTTCGGTTGTATATGGAGATTTTGGGAGCTAGGATATAGAATTAAACTGATAAATTCCGGTTGAAATTTACCGCTGTGAAAATTCTGGTTGTTAAATTTTATTATTTAAAGTTTGATTATGATTGCACATTCATCTATCGAGAGGAGCCTATGAAGCTATTGGGTACCATTACGTGTCCACGTTCATACCATTACGAGTCAAAGAGAAGCGAAAACAGAACTTTATGGCCACCTAAAGTGACTCAACCTAGCTTATTCCATTTTCTTCGAACATGAACCCGGCAGTTTCGTCCATGGCATCGATGGTTCATACTTCTTTCCTTTTCGCAGTAAAATGTGCCCCATTTCCTAACAGTCTCCAGAAAATGAGAAGTTGTGGGAGCAATATCTTTCATTTGATTTAATCCCTAAATTTTTAGTCACAATAAGCACTTAAATATATATCTGCAAAAATAGGGCCATATAAAAATAAATTATTTTTATAATGTTAATTAATAGATCTGTAACGAGGAAGGGAATGAAATAGGGACGCCTCGACACAGCACAAACGAAAAGTATTCTTCATTTTTCAGCGACTGGCTACACATTCTCTGGAATAGAAAATTTGCTTGGGACCAACCTTGATTTTGTACAGGATCTGGAGGTAGTCGTAGACCTAAAATTTGAGTAGCCACTTAAGTGTTTTTTTTTCTTTATAGTGTATCCGAGCCCCTTACTACATATGCGTAATTCTGAATTCGTTTTATGAGTCATGAAGAGGGCTCGAATTTTAAGTGCTACAAAATTTGTCTAATATTTCCTACAATTAATTAAATCCCGTCAATCCTTTTTGAGACTCAAGTACAGAGAATATGTACTCCAAGTTTATAAAGACTAGTTTACCAAGAGTTCTGTTATTTTTTTTTCTTTTTCCAAATTTTCCTTGATAAGCTACATTCTGTTCAATGAATGCAATGAAACAAACAAAAATCAAAACAGTAGGGTCAATCTCTTTGAATCTCAGACTCTCGGGATCCCTTTATAAACTATGAAATTGAGGTGAATGAAAAGACAAACAGCTTACCAAAGCTGGCTTCTATATCTACGAAAGGAATGGAATCAATGTAAGGTGTGATGAGAACAACGGTGGAGTGTGCCCTCCCCAAGACGGCAATAAGGAACACCACAATAAGACCAGCCGAGGAAACCATAATTCCTTTCTGGATCATAATTGGTCACATAACCCTAAAACCTAGACCTCTCAATCTGCACATAATTGGCAACTTGCCCCCGCATGTGATTTTGGAAGCCTGTACGTATATAAGCGATGCCCATTTGCTCCAGCTGGGCCCAAAACCTACAACGCAGGGATGTGCAAATACCTTTATAGATAAATCATGTGATTTTGTCCACTGCCCCCTGATACTGTGCGAGTGCTTTTGGCTCGACCCTATTTTTTTTGTTGTTGCCATTCTTAGTCTACAAATAACCAGGGAACTCAACCCTCTTAACTCAGTCCCTTTATGAACAGAATTGGCCAACAAATAGAGGGTGAACTTCGGCCTTTTCAATGGTTAAGCTCTCAGCCTTTAGTATTTAAGCACTCTGATGTGAATTTAGAAAATATAAAAAATAAATTAAATAATTTTATATAATAGGAGCGATATGTTGAAGGCCCTATTTTTATAATTTTAATGCCCTAAGGTCTCGAAGGTTCAACCGTGCTTTGATACAAAATGTAAGGTCCTAAATTTTGAAATTAACAATTATTAACAAAATTGATACCACACAATCCAAAGTGGAATTTTTTGAAGCAGAATATACCAATTCACTATTTAATACTTACTTGGAACCATGTTTGAAGATGTTCCTGACCCGTCATGGCTCCTGCTCTCGTTACCAAACCGCCATTTTCCTCCCAGCCTATCTGGGGTCAACCTCTCTGGTCCCCAGATCCAGAAGACAAGTCTTCTAGCCCCCGTGCCCAAAACTCCAATAACAATCAAGATCACTCTATGAATCTGTTAGAACTCACTACTCTTGTCTCCCACAATTAGAAATCCTCTGACAGCATCCGGGTCAGTTTTCCCACCTCACTCACCCATGCCCATCAAGTTTCCGCCCTTCTCCTTTTATTCACAAATCCCCTTTCAAGATATTTATTAAAATATCCTCTTTTAATAAGTATCTTAGTCAAATCCCCTTTCAAGATATTTATTAAAATATCCTCTTTTAATAAATATCTTAGATTTATATTAAAATATTATTATTTAATAAATATCTTGGGATCCTAAAATATCTTAGATTTATTATCAAATATCATCATTTAGTAAATATCTTTGATTTATTATTAAATATCATCATTTAGTAAATATCTTGGATTTTATTAAAATATCATCTTTTATTTGCATAAGTCAATGCTTTTACTTTCCTTAGAACTATATATATTAGTTATATTATGATAGTAGTAGGTATAACTTCCTCACAATACATTCATGATATTTTGGTGAGTTAGATATTTACTCAATACTTCAATAATTCACTCATTACCCTACATTGATACTTTTCATAATTGATTAGTGTATATACTAATGCAGTACACGTGACACATACATATGTGGCTATCATATGCATGCTAATATTTCGATGTTCACTATAACTCAAGTTGGGTCATTACATTATTAAAATAATGAATTATTTTTTATGGGAGCCTAAGTCTAAACTTAGGGAATTCAAATAATTAAAGTATATTAATAGAACTGGGTGTGAAACTTCTAAAAAAGACAGAGATCGAGTCAATATGATCTAAGTCGATTATGTTTTAATTTGGGTTGTTGGTTATCCAATGAGAAGATTATAAGGACTTCGATGGGCATTTGGAAAATACATCGAGTGAGTCAAGAGATTGAATTTTTCATGTGAGCAGCACAGAACACCCGAAGAATTTGAACGAGTTGATTTGATTGCAGTGAGAGACAGTGATAGTTCTGGTTGGAAGATATTTTCCTGAGCCGAGAATACTTAGCATAGAAGGCAGAGAAGGCGATGCAAAAAAGGCAGCGTGTGAAATTTTCAAAAAGGAAAATATTACTGCAATACTTGGTTTATTTCTCCTACTATGAGATAAGTTATTTATAGATGCTTCAGTAAATTCTGAAATAAACACATTTGCAGATCTTCACTTCCATCAAGAACATAAGAACAGAAAGATAAATTACACAAGTAGCGTAGTAGAAACAACCATATGAACACAGTGATTTTTGGAAAAATGTCCCCGGAAAAAACCCAATGTGGGAAAACCGGTGCAACAGATGAGGGTTTTGTATTTATCTTCAAAAATGAAAAGTACATATACAAGAGTCTGATGAGCAGAAAAAAACTAGCAAACACCTGGTTGAATTTTTTGGAACCTCCAGACAAATTTTAGACCCTCGGGGTGTCCTCCTTCACCCTCTGCGTCATCCAGCATGAGGGCTCTGCGTAGTCTCTCCCTAGACTGCGTAACTCTGCGTGGAGGGGGTTTTGCTGCTAATCATCTCACCCTTCCCTTCATCCTCCAGACTTCTGCTCCCCGATAACTGACTCCTCCCTCCTCCTTCTGCTTCTACAACCCAGCCTCTACAATCTCACCCACTGAAATCGAATTCTCTTACTTCAAAATCGATTTCCTTCGGGTACCCCGGTTTGATTTCCAAATGGCCCTCAAGTCTCCTCTTATAGTCTTCTCGTTGATGAATCAACGACCAAGATTATATCGTTAATCAATGTCTTAGATTAAAAGATGACTTGATCTTCGTTTTCTAGAAGATTCACATTGTGCTCTATTAATACCCTTTAATTATTTAATTTCCCTACGTTTAAACTTGGGGTCTGCATTAAAATAATTATTTATTTTAATATAGTCATATTTGAGTGGAATTTCCACAAACGATTTTTGGGTTCTCTAGATAACTGTTGTCCAAGCCTCTCTAACAAAAATGAGACTTAGAACACTTCCAACGCTATAGAAATCAACACTCCCTCTTAGCGAGGAAAGTATTTAAGCAAGATACCACTGCACTCCTCTGACTCTATAATGCTTGTTGCACTGATGTTGTCCTAGCTGCTGCCGTTCATCTCTGTGCTGTTGCCTCCTGTATTGTTGCCTTGTGACACGGCCTTTGTCACTGTCACATCCGTACCGCAACTCCCTCTGCTTTTGAAGACCACCCTTTCCTCTAATGGAAAGGATTCTCGACCATCCCCATCTTTTCTCTGAAGTAAGTGAATTTGATCATACTCAGAGCCTTTGTGAGGATATCTGCTACCTGTTCTCCTATAGGAGTGTATCACAACTGTACTGCTCCTCTTTGGACATAGTCCCTGATGAAGTGGCACCGAATGTCAATGTGTTTCGACCGGTCATGAAACACAGTATTTTCAGAGAGCTTAATGCAACTCTGATTATCGCACATAATCCCAGTCGGTTCTATCCGCTTCTTGAGTAGGTTCAAGAGTAACTTGCAGAGGCATATGGCCTCGCATGAAGCGGTGCTTGCTGCCATGTACTCTTCCTCGGCTGAACTTAGTGCTACGAATTTCTGTTTCCTGCTGCACCAAGAGATCATTCCTGATCTGAGACTGAAACAGTACCCACTGGTACTTTTCCTATCCATTGTGCTTCCAGCCCAATCTGCATTTGTGAACCCACTCAACTGAACCTCATTGCCCTTGGTGTACTTCAACCCATACTCGACTGTCCCTCTCAGATATCTGAGAATATGTTTGGCTGCTGCCCAGTGAGCCCTCCTTGGTTCCACCATGAACTGACTGAGAGTATTCACTGCATAACAGATGTCTGGTCTAGTATTGACCAGATACATCAATGATCAAATGAGTTGTCTGTACAAGGTGGGATTAACCTCAGCATCCTCCATTGTGTCTATATTCTTCCAGTTAGTAATCATTGGCGTGGCTATGGGTCTACAGTCTTCCATCTGAAATATTTTCAGGATTTCTGTAGTGTATCTTCCTTGCCCTAGAAAGATTTCCCCTTTCTGCTGCCAGAATTCTAATCCAAGAAAATAGTGCATCTTCCCCAGGTCCTTCATGTCGAATTCTGTAGCCAGATTCTGCTTGCAGTCTCTGATAAGCTTCGATGATCCGGTCAAGAACAAATCATCCACATAAAGTACCAGAATAAGCGGCTCATCTCCTACTCCTAAGTAGTAGAGGTTGGGGTCTATGTCACTCTTGATGAACCCCATCTTCTGCAAGTAGCTATCAATCCACCCATACCATGCCCTGGGGGCTTGTTTTAAACCATATAAGGCTTTCTTAAGCCTACAAACATGAGTCTTTTGCTCATGTGTCTCGAAAATCTCTGGTTGTTCTATGTACACTTCCTCCTCTATCACCTCGTTCAAGAACGTTGTCTTGACATCCATCTGGTGAATCTCCCATCCCATCTGTGCAGCCAAAGAGACGATGGATCTGATAGAAGTGTAGTGAGCTACTGGGGCGAAGGTTTCCTCATAATAAATGCCTTCCTTTTGTGCATACCCCTTAGCTACAAATCTTGCCTTGAATTTCTCTATGTTGCCATCTGCAGCATATTTGATCTTGTAGATCCACCTGGATCATACAACTAATTTGTCCCGTATTCTAGGGACTACTTCCCAGACATCATTTGTCATGATGGAGCTATACTCCACCATGGCATCCACCCACACTTGGTGCTGAGCTGCTTCCCGAAAGGTGGATTGTTCACCAACCTGAGCTACCAGTGCCTGATATCTGTCAGGCTACCTTATTATCCTCTTTCCTTCTCTAGGGGCTCCAACAAATTATTCTGCATCCTTAAGAATTTGTTGAAGTTCTCTACTCAATCTCCCATCAGTGGTGGGTGGTCTTACTTGCTCTCCTTCCTATTCTTCTTCGGAGGAGCTCTCCTCAGAATTCTTGAGCCTTGGAGAGGCACTTGATTCATCCTCTGTAGGCCGTTGAGGTTGTACTAGTGGATCCTCCTCAATCTCCGTATATGTGGCCATTTCCCGAGATTTCCTGAATCCTCCAGGAAATTTACATCCCTTCTTACCACGATTTTCCTACTCTCTGGAATATAGATGCGATATGCTTTCGCATTCTCACTATAGCCCATAAGAAAACCCTTTTCTGCAGTCTGATCCAACTTCCTCCTTTCATCTGGAACATGACAGTACACCATGTTGCCGAATATCCTAATGTGGCTCACCTATGGCTTGCTGCCTGTGAACACACTCTCGGGAGTCACCTTCCCCAAGGCTCTATGGGGAACTCTATTCCGGATATATACTACTGTATAGCAGGCCTCTGCCCATAAGAATTTGGGCATATCTTGGTCGTACAACATTTCCCTAGCAGCTTCTATTATGGTCTGATTCTTCCGTTCTGCAACTCCATTTTGC
Organism: Pinus albicaulis; assembly: GCA_034641835.2. NCBI lineage: Eukaryota > Viridiplantae > Streptophyta > Pinopsida > Pinales > Pinaceae > Pinus > Pinus albicaulis. The sequence goes on along the minus strand of CM076579.1, from coordinate 42,881,810 downwards.
TCTAGATTGTATGGAGTTGTCCATTCTCTCTTTATGCCTTCCCTTGCACATAAATTTGTGAAATCCTTATCAATATATTCTCCACTGTTATCTGATCGCACTTTCTTGATCTTCCTTGCCGTACAGTTTTCCACCAATGCTTTGAAATCTTTGAATCGATCAAAGACTTCATCTTTGGTTTTCAGAAAATAGATCCAAGTTTTCCTGGAATGATCATCAATGAAGGTGGAAAAATACTTTGCACCACTGAGAGCGGTTGTGGACATTGGACCGCAAATGTCCAAGTGTATTAACTCAAATACACTCTTGGTTTTACTGTTTCTTCTTGAAAATGCTTCCCTAGCATACTTTCCTAGTATGGCTCCATGATGTAGATGCCCCATCCTCCTGTGCCATAACTCATTCAGATCTCTGTTGTCTGTAATGCCAATCAGGGCCACCGGAGATTCAAGTTGGAGCTTATACAGCTTGTGACTCCTTACTCCGATTTGTGCCTTTTTTCTCCAGCTAGGGTGTTTGACATACACCTTATTTCTAACAAAGTATACGTCATAGCCCTTGTTCTGTAGCTGAGACACTGAGAGTAAATTCATCTCCAACCCTGGTACATGCAAAACATTCATGGCTCAAATCTTATTGCCATATTCGGTCTGAAATGTTACGATACCTCTCCCAATGGGGGTACATTTTGCCTTGTTTCCCATAGTTATATGGAAATTCATCTGTGCTTCTTGGTAGCTCGAAAAGATTCTCGAACCCCCGTCATGTGAGTAGATGCTCCACTATCAATATACCAAACACCTGGAGGAGTTGTGCTCGACACACAAGCAAGATCCTCCTCTAGTCTCGATGACATCACTTTCATGCCGTGTTCCCTCTGCATTTCTGTGTGCTCTAGAGGACTGCGTGAGTCCCTTTGACTACGTGAACCCTTCCAGATGATGGATCTCTGGTCCATGGCAGATGCTCCCTTTCTGTCTTTATCCCTTAACTCTAATACCATGTGAAATTTTCAAGAAAGAAAATATTACTGCAATACTTGCTTTATTTCTCCTACTTATGAGATAAGTTATTTACAGATGCTTCAGTAAATTCTGAAATAAACACATTTGCAAATCTTCAATTCCATAAAGAGCATAAGAACATAAATATAAATTACAAGAGTAGCACAATAGAAACAACCATATGAACACAGTTATTTTTGGACAAATGTCCCCGGAAAAACCCAATGTGGTAAAACTGGTGCAACAGATGAGGGTTTTGTATTTATCTTCAGAAATGGAAAGCACATTTACAAGAGTCTGATGAGCAGAGAAAAATTAGCAAACACCTGGGTGAATTTTCTGGAACCTCCAAACAAATTTCTGATTCTTGGGGTGACCTCCTTCACCCTCTGCGTCATCCAGCATGAGGGCTCTTGGCAGTCTCTCCTTAGACTGTGTAACTCTGCATGGAGGGGGTCTTGGTGCGGATCAGCTCACCCTTCCCTTCATCCTCCAGACTACTGCTCCCCGATAACTGACTCTTCCCTCCTCCTTCTGCTTCTGCAACCCAACCTCTACAATCTCACCCACTGAAATTGAATTCTCTTGCTTCAAAATCGATTTCCTTCGAGTACTGAGAGTGCCCCCGACTTGATTTCCAAATGGCCCTCAAGTCTCCTCTTATAGTCTTCTCGCTGATGAATCAACGACCAAGATTAAATCGTTAATCAATGGCTGAGATTAGAAGATGACTTGATCTTTGTTTTCTAGAAGATTCACACTCTGCTCTATTAATACCCTTTAATTATTTAATTTCCCTAAGTTTAAATTTAGGATTCGCATAAAAATAATTAATTATTTTAATATAGTCATATCCGAGTGGAATTTCCACAAAAGATTTATGGGTTCTCTGGATAACTGTTGTCCAAGCCTCTCTACCAAAAATGAGACTTAGAACACTTCCCGATGCTATAGAAATCAACACAGCATAGGAGCTACGCTAGGCAACACAGTGCCACACAGAGGCGGCGTTGTAGCCTTGAGGAGATCCGAGATTTTGCTCTAGATCAGACAGATCCAATGCCGGAGTGTCGAGGTGAGACTGGAGGGGCCAGATATCAACATCCAGCTAACAGAACGACCAACAGAAGGAGGTGACACAGTCCCTAGCTAGAGTAACGTAGATCTACGCAGAGGGTGTGTAGAGGCAGTGTGGGGCTGTCCAGTTCAGTGTTGGTCCGTTCTAGATCTCCAGTGTCGGTGTGAGGTAATCGTCACTAGTTCTCTGTCAGTCAGATTCTCTGTGGATAGCCAGACTTTGGCATCTAGTTGTATTCAGAAAATTTTTCTTAATAATATCAAACCCTCATCCGCTGCACTTGTTTTCCTGCATTGGGTTTTTCCGGGGACTTAGTCCAAAAATAATGGTGTCATGTGTGTCTAATGTTCTTCTTGCTCAAATCCTGTTTCCACGTTTATTTTTCCACAGTTTATTTATGTAGAGAAGGTTGCAGTGTATTTGCTTCAATGTTTACTTGTAGAACACAGTAAATAACTTGTATAATTTATCAAGTAGGAGAAGTAATATTAGTTTGCTGCAATAGAGATTCCAGGTTTAGGAATTTCCACATGGTATAAGAGCTTGTACAGTAGCCCATGTGAAGCAAGAGAGCAGTCCGGAAGAGTTCAGCGTTGAAGAGAAGGAGGGAGATCAAAGAGTTGCGTAGATAGTAGATCGAATCCCCAAGGGATTGCACAGTACAAGCTAGGAGGGCAAGATTTGCAAGGGAATCTCTCTCTGAGCGTATCGACAGAGAGGTACAATTTCCAATTTCCAATTTGTCAGCGGTAGAGGGAGCAGCGCAACAACAGCTTCAGCACATACCAGTTTCTGGTGGGATGCAGTTTTCTTATAGCAACAGTTCATGGTGCAGAAAGCGTCAGAATAAGCAAGAAGAAGCATACTGAGGGTATTTTGACCTCAGGGAATTTCTTGCCCAAGAAATTCTGATTTCCCATGTAGAAGAAACATGATTGAGATTTATTTGGCATACTCCAGCAGGGAGTGTGTAGAGGGTTAGCGGCAGCTGTTTGACATTTGGTTGGGTGAGATGGCAGTCACTGGGTTGCGTGATTAGGATCGATTGGAGGGTGATACAGGAGCATCTAAACTGAGCCAGCAATGTGATTGTGTGTTCACATGTTGTGGCTAACAAGGGTTTGGAGGAAAATTGATTACTAAGTTTCTTATAAATTGCAAATTATGTTAGTCAGTTTGTTGTCAAATTCTGAGTGGAAGTAGGAATAAGTGGCAAGTTGATCCTCCCTGCGAGGAGATCAAGCCAAGTAGTTAGATCATTGAGTCATGATAGGATTTTGTGCACTAAAAAAATAGTAACTCCTTCATTTGTGGAGGGAAGCTATTAGTTAGTTTGATATTCTGGGTTGTAGTTTCGAAAGAGGAGATAGGAGAGAAGGCAAGAGCAGAGAGGGAGAGTGTGAAAAAAAGAGCTCTGTGTGAGAGAGACTTTGTGTATGTGTTTTTTTTAATAAGAAATCGATGTATGCATATTGAGCCATTAAGGGCCAGAAAAGAAGAAAAAAACAAAGAAACCTTTGTTTTTGGGTGTTTTCTGTCATCGATTTTGTATTAAATTGATTTTGTTTTAAGCTGGTGAAATACCTGGCATACTGGAATGATAAATTCCGCTTACAGCCTGTCTTTGTTTCACATTGTGCGTGTTTAACATAACCATAGATTTTAACCAAGGAGAGTATGGAAATGCCATTGAGACAGTTAGATCAATTGAGAATTTTTCAGTCGAATGATTTGTTTTTTATATAAATCGTTGTGCTTTTTACCTGTGCATTGTTACACACCCGATCGACCTACAAATCGACTGACCTAAGTTCCAGAAAGAGTTCCAGTCTTTGATTAAGGTAAGGATCTAAGGTTTAGATTTTATATTGCTACAAATAAGGGCTTGTCTTATCATCGACCACAAAGATCTATGCCAGACAACAGTAGGATCAAAAGATTCGAACATAGCCGTAGTGATTGAAGTATTCAATACAAACTTTGCATCATTTGTTCCTCATTAACAAGAGGAAACCTAAGACCACCAAGCTCAAGTCCAACATTACTCCTGGAACTGTTCTGATCCTTCTGGTTGGACGCTTCAAGGGAAAGCGTGTTGTCTTCCTAAAGTAGCTGCAGTCTGGTCTTTTGCTTATTACCAATCCCTTTAAATCGAATGGTGTTCCAATCACGAGGGTAAATCAAGCATATGCCATCGCAACCTCCACCAATATTGATATAATCATTGTTGATGCGAGCAAATTCATAGACAAGTACTTTTCCAAGGAGGTTGTTAGGAAGAAGAAGACCGAGAGTGAGTTTTTTGAGGCAGAGAAAGAGGATAAAAATTCCTTGCCTGTGGAGAAAAAGGAGGACCAGAAAGTTTTGGATGTTGTATTGTTGAAGATTGTAGAATCTATTCCAAATTTGAAGAAATATTTGTCTGCAAGTTTTACTTTGAGGTCAAGAATGAAGCCATATGAGCTTGTTTTTTTTTAAATTGGCAAATCCAAAATCAGGGGCAGTTTGCACTGAACCTTTCTCTATGAAAGGTAGTTTTATCAGATTAATGGGATAGGAAGGGTTAGAGTCTCTGTCTCGAGACTTGTGGTGCAATCTTAATGCTTTAAGGTTACGTATTCAGGGTGAATTAGAGCTGGAATTGCATCATTTGGTATCAAAGCGAAAGGTTCGCCCCATTTTTTAGAGTATTGAAGCATTGGAAGTGCAGAGAAGTTGTAGAAAGATCGGATTTTGAATCTGAAAGATTGGAAGACAACTCTAATTGAGGATGCAAAGTTGTATGAGTTTGCTTGAAGACATTCTGGAACAAAGATTGGCAGGGTTTGAAAACGTACCTTGATACATCCTTGAGACAGAGCAGCAACACATCAAAAAAGCAGAACAAAGCAAGGTATTTTGAGTCATTGAAGTAGCCTGGAAATACAAAAGAAATTGCACTTGAGGAAGTGGTTGCATGAGAGAAGTAATGAATGAAGTGTTGATTGTCCAAGTGACCAATTTGAGCAAAGGGTGGAATTCTAGGACTGTTGTGTTCTAGATAGAAAAGGAATTAAGACAGCAGGGAACAATGTGACCAAGGAAGTCCATAGCAAGTTGGAAGTGAAGGTAAGTGACAACGGTAGTGTATGTTGAAGTATAAGTGGCCAAAAGGTGATGATTTGTATTTATCAGTTACTTGTGAAGAGACTAACTGATTGCAGGTAGTAGCAATAGGAAATGAGAAGTTGGCCATGAATCTATCTCGTTGAAATCTAGAAGAAATGATGAGTAAAGTTGAGTGTTGAAAGAATAAGGAAAGCTTTAGAGGATAAAGTAGAGTAAAGAGGTTTTTGACTAAACCAAATAGCAAAATAAAATTGCTAAAGAAGGGAGGATGATTGTAGTTCTCCAAAAGAAGAAAGAAATTGGAAAAGCAGCAGCCTGGCAGCTTTGAAAGCTAAGGAGTAGGAATGCGCAAGAGGAGGTTTTGTGTGAAGAATCTAGAAGAAGAAGAGTCACCAAGAAGATGACTTGGTACTGGAGACAAGTATTACACTTGTTACAGAGATAGAAGAGGTTGTTGCAACTCACAAGGTGGATCGGGATGATTTAACAGAAGAAGGCAAAAGAGATGACCATTGATGGTTAACTTAAGGGTTCAGAGAGAAGTCACAATCAGAAGAAAGAAATCAACAGAGATGCCAGTAGAAGACTAAGCATGGAAAAGCTTGGTGTGGTATCTACAGACAGGTTGATGGAGTGAGCTTGTAGAGATGGATTGTTTGTAGTCCATGATGAACAAAGAGGAGTTCATGAAGGAAAGAAGACTATGGCTACTGATAGTCATAGTAAAGGTTCTAAGGGAGATTATTAAAGATCAAGTAAGAGTAAACTTGATAGAGAATTAGCTGAGATGAAAGTGCAGCTAGAAGTGATGAGAGAATACATCCAGGGGAATATGGAAAACCAAAGGTATGGTTGGGTTCTTCGGAAGAAAAGAATCAAGTGGAGTCATTTGCAGAGTGGGCTGAGACATGAAACACGTGTACATCTAGAAGAAGAGCTCAGAAGAGCTGAATCACAGCATCAGATGTATGCTGAGGAAAAAGTTTAGCTATGTGAACCTGAACAAGGATCTATTCTGGGTGAGAGTGGTGATGAGGTTGAAGACAGAGGACTAGCTAATGGTTTCATGGATCCTTGGAAGGATGAAAGCCAGTTGAGAGAGTTGCAGTTTGAGACAACAAAAGAGGATACAACGCCTTATGGTTTTGAAACTAATGGTTGTTGTGTGCTTGCAGGTCATGTAAACGTGGAGGAAAACAGGCAATTATTGGAAACTGTCATATCAACAGGAAGAAAGATGATTGGTTGTGGTCATGTTGGTAGTTTAGATAAGAGAGATGGAAGACAGTCTTGTGACACTATCATGGAATTAGGAAAGAAGATGACTATCCATAGTCATATGAAGAATAGAGAGAAAGATTACAGTCAAGTGAAGGAAGATGTCCAGTTGGATGAAATCCAGAGGACAAGTCAAAAGGAGGTTGACAAAGGAATCATTGAGATCAAGGAAAGGCTCAATAAGATAGAAAGGCTGATTCAAGAGAATAATGAAGATGGGTGTTATGGATGGATGATGAGAAAGAAGAAGGTGCAATGATTTGCATGGCAGCAGAAGAAGAGACAACAGTCATTGGCTTGGAAGAAGGATAAAGGGTGTAAGAAAGCTAAGTTTGAGCAAAAGTTGATCAAGAAGAAAGGGATCCATTCATATGAATATGAATCAAAGAGTTTTCTCGGGAAAACTGATGAAGCTAATATAAAACTAATGGAGAATCTTATTGTGTATTCAGGAAGTGAAAGTCAACCAGAAGAATTGATGATGAAATTATCTAAGGAGACCTTAGTGTCTCATAGTTTTGAAACTAATATTTTGTGTGTGAATGCAGGAATCACTGAAGAAAGGCAACTGTTTAATGTTGTCACAGGTGAAAAGAAAAGCAAAGATTTGGCTTTTGAGAAGATGGAAGAAGGATATTCACATAATCTTGTGATGCAAGAGGAAGGGCAGCTGTCAAACACAACTGTAGTGAATTATGCAGGTATTGGACAACTATTGAAAACTAAAGCCAAAGAAGAGCAGCTACTGAATGTTGTTATAGAAGACTTTGTAGATGACAAACAGTTACTGAACGCTGTTAACCTTGAAGACAATCAGCATAAAGAAGGACTGCTGACAGTTGTTGCAGAGAATGAAGATAGTGAAGATTGTGCATAACTTTTGGGAGAAATTCCAAGTGAGATGGAAATTTGTGGCATGAGTTAAGTCTCTTCTCCAGGCTAGAAAACCAGAGAATAAGTACTCAGACTGTAAAATCAGAGCTGAATGAGAATGAAGAAATTGTCATTGATGACAAATGTGAAAAAGAAGTTGTCAAGAATGTTGGCATACAGAGAAAACAGGGTGAAGCATTTGTGCTTAATGAATTGATTGATTCTGGTGAAGATTTATATGCAGAAATAAAGCAATGTGAAGTGAATTTGAAACAGGGAATTGAATCTGAAGATCAGATTGAAGTAAAGAGGGATGAGATCAAAATATCTTATAAAGATGGAATGATGTTGAATTCACAGTATGGAACTGTTGAACCAGAGATGGTTTCAAGGGATGATAGTAACAGGAATACTGTTATAAAGCAAAGCGCTGTTGATGAAGAAGAGGCTGAAAGTGACATTTCAGAAGAAGATTATACCAATGGTATGTCTATCAGTATAGAAAAAGAAGTAGATGAATATGATGCCATAATCATCAAGGATACATAAATTAAATTACTTGAAGAAGAGGTATCCCAAGTACCTAAGAAAACAGGAAGAGTTCTTAGTTTTCAAGAAATTTGTGGGATTGCACGTATACTGGAAATTGAAGTAAGAAGTGATGAAGCCATGAATGAGAATCCAGAAGAAGGAATTGGAAATGTTGTAGAGCATCAATGAAGAAGGTATTTGTATGTCTTAAAATATGGGCACATGGATTATGATGTTCTTATGCAAGAACACATCCAGTTGCAGAAGAATAGTATTTGTCATTTGACAAGTGAATTGGACAAAGAAATTGATGAATTGTGGAGACTCGTACAACAACATTCCAAGAGAATATATAGAGGGAAAAAGAAGAAAAGAAGATTGACTGAAAAGAATTATACAGGTGAATGTAACGGCAAACTGCAAAATAAGATATGGAAGCCTGGTCAGCTGAAACCAGCAATGAAGTGTGATGATAAGCAAAGAGCAGTAAGTTACATGAACACGACAGGAAATTATTTGAGATATTTAATCAGGAGGGTGAAGCATCCTGTAGGGGAAGCATCAAGTATTTACATGGATGAATATTGTAGAGCTGGAAGTTACAGGTTTTGCAGTGGCAGAATTGATGAACTGGGGTTCATGACTTTTCACCCCTGGGAGTCTGATGCAGGAGCATCTAAACTTAGCCAACAATGTGATTGTGTGTTCACATGTTGTGTCTAACAAGGGTTTAGAGGAAAATTAATTACTAAGTTTCTTATAAATTGCAAATTATGTTAGTTAGTTTGTTGTCAAATTCTGAGTGGAAGTAGGAATAAGTGGCAAGTTGATCCTCCCTGCGAGGAGATCAAGCCAAGTAGTTAGATCATTGAGTCATGATAGGATTTTGTGCACTACAAAAATAGTAACTCCTTCATTTGTGAAGGGAAGCTATTAGTTAGTTTGATATTCTGGGTTGTAGTTTCAAAAGAGGAGATAGGAGAGAAGGCAAGCGCAGAGAGGGAGAGTGTGAAACAAAGAGCTCTGTGTGAGAGAGACTTTGTGTATGTGTTTTTTTTTAATAAGAAATCGATGTATGCATATTGAGCCATTAAGGGCCAGAAAAGAAGAAAAAAACAAAGAAACCTCTGTTTTTGGGTGTTTTCTGTCATCGATTTTGCATTGAATTGATTTTGTTTTAAACAGCATATTTCTTTTGATTGTCCAATTTTTTCCGTAATTTTTTTTCAAATTTTTTTGCACTATTACACTGCTTTTGCGTTTCCTTTTGCTGCATTATGATGTCATAACCATACATATTGGCCAGTTATTGCTACACATTTCCTACTTGCGGGAAAGGTTACTCATGCATGTGGATGGGTAACAGGTTATAATGGGTTAGTTGAGCTGTATAAATTGATCTAACGGGTCACTAAGGTCAATTGATACAAAACTCAGAGATGCTATGGCAGCTGGATGTTTTTTAAACAGAGAGTTAAAGACATGAACAGTAGAAAACATGCAAAAAGGAAAGATTAGAGCCACTAAAATGACAGAGGCCTAATAGACCGATCATGAAACAGGCTTGATATGCTGCAGCCTTCTCGATTTTTCCTTTTTTGTAGATTCTTTCCATAAGCATATCTGAACTATTTGTGAGATACAATTCCAATTAGATTCATTTAGCATGAGCCAAAAACGTTGCATAGTTCAACATTGCAGAACATAGAAAAATGCTTTCTCAATTAGCTGCTAGTATCTGTATAATATAATTACTTACATTCCTATGAGTTTTTTATTAAAGGTTGTTACTCAAGAAAAGACTATTTCCTTCAATTAAATTATGGTCTGTAAACACAAATAGATTCATATATTAGTAGATATCTGCAAAATACAACACTGCCATACCTTTTGAGCATCCTGCAGATATAAAGATGCCACAATAACTTGAATATTATTAACTGCTTCTCTGCTGGTTTCTCTAATTCTGGAATTTTGAGACTCGTAATAATTGCACCCATTCAAAGCTAAGAATTCAATAGCAGGCTTGGATACATGACCAGCACCAAGAATAAGAACTGCAAATTTCTCATTAGAACTCTCTTTCATTTGCAATGAATTATCCTTGGATTCTCTATTTCTTACAGAAGACTCCTTTATTTCCTTTTCCACACCCCAATTTATACGCTCATTGTCAGAGTTAGCTACAGCAGCCAGCAAGTCCACAATATGAGCCAGGAGATCCTTGTCATTAGCGCTGACCTGTGAGAAGGATACGTTTAGTATGTGGGTATTGATATTGAAGACAAATAGCAGTATGAAACATGGTTCTATCGGTGAAGAAATTAATCTCCAAGCTCCCAGATAAAATTCATTACAGTCAACTTCATATTATACTATTTAAGAATGCCATGTGGATATAATTGTGTGAAGTTAAATATAAAGTCTACAATGTAGATGTTAGGCAGTCAAATATCTTTTGCAACATTCCTATATATCAATTTTTCAGGTAAAATGTCTGAATTTTTGGAAGAGAAATATCTTTTCATGCGTACTTCAAAAGGGATCCCCTTTTGGAATTGAAGCAGTACATAATAAAATAGCTGGTCGGAGGTTAACTAACATGAAAAGTTACTACTGAATACAATAAAAATGTTCTCTAAATACAAAAATGCTCTTTGTTAGTGTAGGTAGTGCCTATGTAAACAAAAAAAAGGAAAACCAATGCACAGCTATATACTCCACCATGGCAGCAAAAAAGGGCATAAAATGGGATAAAAGAAAAGAAAGAAAAAGGCTTATTTTTCCCTCTACTTTTTTCCAAGGAACTCTTCTCAATGATGAGCCATATTTAACCCATTAAACAACAAATTTTTGTTATATTAATGGAAATTTAGCTGAATATAAAGACAAGATTAAAATTTAACATAAACATCTTGGAGTTCAGCTAATATATGCAATCTATGCAAAACTGCCATAATTTTCAACTCTCCAATTGACTAAACTCAACGTCCAAGAAAATGGTGGGAAAGAACAACATGAATCAACTATTATATTCAAAATATATATTAATTTATTTTTTTTGTGGCTCAACAATGAAAATTCACAAATGTTGATTTTTGTAGCATTCGGAAGTGTTCCAAGTCTCAATCTTTGCAAGGAGGCTTGGACGGCAGCGTTCCAAAGAACCTAGAAACCATTTGTAGAAATTCCACTCGGTTCATGACTTATTAAAATAATTAATTATTTTAATGAAAACTTTAAGTCTAAACTTAAGGAAATGAAATAATTAAAGGGTATCAATAAGTCAAAGTGTGAATCTTCTAGGAAACAAAGATCAAGTGAAGTTTTAATCTTAGCCATCGATTAAACTTCTAATTTGGGCCATTGGTTCCCCAACGAGAAGATTATAAAAGAAGGCTTGAGGGTCATTTGGAAAACAAGACAGGCATACACTCAGTACCCGAAGGAGATCGATTCTGAAGTAAGAGAATTTGACTTCAGTGGGAGAGTTGTAAGGCGAAGATTTTGCAGAAGCAGAAGGAGGAGGGAGTCAGCAAATGATTGAGGTCAGGGACAGAGGGAAGCAGTGGGCCACTGGAGGTAGCTCTGGGCTGCAGCACAAAGAAGCCACGCAGACCCTATGCAGACTTACGCAGTCCAGCATAGGGACTGTGCAGAGAAACACGCAGACAGGCACAGGAGATAGCAGACGCTGATCAGGGCATCAGAGATTTGTCAGAAGGAGTCGGGAATTGCATTCAGAATGAGATTAGAAAGAACCATCTAGGGGCAGCTAAACAGGGGGAGGAGGATGACACAGTGGCATTGTTGGCAAGAGGCAAGAAAGGCAAAGCAAAGAAGGGAGCTTCCACCAGTGGAGGCAAAGGAAAAGGTAAAGGCAAGCAGCAGAACAAAGAGAAGGACTATTCCAAAGTCAAATGTTGGAATTGTCAAAAGATGGGACACTATGTTGTTGTGTGTCCAGAGAAGAAGAACAAGAAAGGGAAAGAGAAAACCATGGCAGCTTCTGCAGAGATAGAGGGCTTCTCAGTGAACTTTGATTGGGAGTTTGGGTTCATAGCTTGTGAGGCCTCTAGTGCAGTATCACCTGCCACACAAGTTCAGAGGGAGTGTGCACTCTCCTCTACTAGCAGAGCATCTTCTAGCATTTGGTATGTTGACAGTGACGCTTCACGCCACATGACAGGAGTCAGGGAGTACTTCTCAGAGCTTTCAGAGAGTGATACTAATATGGAGGGATTTGTTATTTGGATTTTCATAGTTTATCTTATGAAAAAGTGTTTTGCAAGGATACGTTTGGACATAGTTTGTATGCATGCAATCATTTAAAAATATTTTACTTTTCATTGTTCTTCATTGGATCATATTTTGCTATTTAAAGAGCTTAAGCATGGTTAGACAAAGAGGAGAGTTTACTCATTCTCTTTGGCTTAACCCTTTGTAGATTATTTTGCAATATTTTGTGATTTTCTTTGTTTAACACTTAGTTGGTTTTTTGCAATCTTCTTTTTCTAACTTGTTTTCTTGTAGCAACTTGTGAGATTCACCTTCAAGAAACTACTAACAAATTGTTGCAGGACCTTTGAGCTCTAATGTTAAACAAGGAGGACTCTCTCTTTTTCGTTTGGTTGTGAGCAGTTAAGGAGCTTCCTTGAGGAAGGCCGAGTTCCTTTTGTGGCTTCTTCTCTCTCTCTTGGTCGTGAGCATTGAGGAGGCTTAGCCTCTCTTCTTCACTTGTAAAAATCTGATTTCTATTGAGTCTTTAAATTGCAGAAATTTCTCATCAAGGATAAGTCTAAGACCTCAAGTTTCATTTGTAAAGGTTTTCCTTGAGCTTGTAAGAGGCTTCATAGTCTCTTACCTCTAACAACCAATAAAATTTGTGATTTTGGGAGTGTGGGTTTTACCCATTGGCATCCCAATCTCTCCACTTTTGTAGAGGACTTGTGGCGTGATTTGTTGATCTCTTTAAATTGCATGCATATCATTTAATTGGTCAATTAACACAACCATGCATTTCATTCATTTCACTAGCTATTCACTTTGATTTGCTACAAGTTTTAAGAGCATTTACTTTCATAGCAAATTCAAATTTTTTTAATATGCAAGCATCTTTACTTGAGCTTATTTAGCTTGAAATCATACTTCAAATATGCTTATGCTTCACCATTGAGCACATTCTACAATCTTAAGTTTGATGCATCAAGTAAAATTACATTTTATTTCATGACAAGCAAATATATTTCAAGTTGAAGTTGAATTTTCATTTTCATGTTAATTTACTTTTAGATCTTACATGCCCCAAGCATCACTAAAATTTACCTCCAACTTAAGTTGCTTGAATAGACATTTTAGGGACCCTCTACCTCTATGGACTCCTCACTGTGAGATCCAAATATTTGGGCGAGGGTGAGGTCTGAGGATTAGAGTTCAATTGTAGCTTTGCTTTAGAACTAGTTAATAAAATAAACCAAGAGCACTACCTCATCACATTTACTTGCAAATTTCTCAAATTTTTTACTATCTTGATGGTTTAAAGTTTCACATGCAAATATTATCTCAAGAAGCACTTTGGATGCAAGCATTTTAATTCCTTAAATTTTGCAACAAGTTTAATTCTATGATACATGGAAATTTTCTTACTTTTGCAACTTCATTGCATGTTGTCATTTTAATGGTCATTATGCTTATGGATGATTGATATATCTTGTTTCATTGGAAAATACCCTTATTTGGTGTTTCAAATTTAATTGCATGTTGTTATCTTGGTCTAACATTTGAGTTTTTCTATCATCTCATTTACATTCTCCAAAGTAGAACACTAATTGTTTCCTTTTGAGCAAGATAGTTTCACATGCTTTGATTCATAAATCTATTTATCTTGAAAGCATTTACAATATCTTGTGCTAACATTTTCTTGTTTCACTTTTTAGGATTATTTTTGTTTTCCATTTGAAAGCATTTTACTTCATTTAAGCAAATACATTTTCATTTCAAAGAGCAATACTTTGAAGGCACCGGTTTTCATATGCTTTATGCTTATTTAAATTATGTATTGATGGTCATTTCTCATATCACTTTTTGCTTATAAATTTTAAGAATTAATCTATTTAACTCTAACAACTCTCCTAGAAACTCACATCTTTTAACTTAGTTTTCCATTTAGGGACCACCCCTCATAGCTAACCTAGGAGATAGATTAAATGGAGAGAGTCAGGATTAGTGTGACAACCCCTTCTCTGAGTTCCTTGCCATCAACCACACCTTGTGGGGTTGAAGGCTTTTCCCGCTAACTGTAGGTAGGTGTAGGCGGCAGGCGATAACAATCTGGTTGTGCTCCTCCTACTTAATTAAGTTATTAACTAAAAAATTCAGATTAATATCGTAGCAAAACACATAACAAACTTTCACCAATTCAGATCTAGAAAAATGTACATGCACATATAGACAAAGTGACAGTGATTTTCTGGACAATAGTCCATGGAAAACCCAATGCGGGAAAACCGGTCTCTAGCTACTGGAGGGTTTTATTATTAAGAGTATTTATGAATACAGCAAATCTGAGTTCCAAATCTAGAAAACCCGGCAAAGAAAATATAGATCTGCAACTCACTCGCTGTTCTGAAGCCAAAATATTGACTGATCCACACCCTCAAACGGGATTTACAGGACTCGGCCAAAATTAGGCCCTAGAAATCCCAGTGTTGCCCTTGAAGCCCCTACATCAGCCTCTGCGTCCCTCTACACTTTCCTGGAAAGGGTTGCGTAACCCGAGACTGGGTGACGCAGTCCCTACGCTACCTCTGAGGGTCTCTGTGTAACCTCTAGGGGTTTCTGTTGCCTAAGACTACCCTAGGAGTGACTGCGTAACACCTGCGTAGCTGAAGCTGCCTCTACGCTACGCAGATGATGCCCTCTCTGCTGTTGCTACTTGTGCTTCTCTGCGCTGCCTTTGGAAGTTGCTCTCTGTCTCTTGCTAATTCTAGACACTGGGATCAAACCATTCCCTTTGTCTAAACTCCCCTCTCTGTAGTTGAAACACTTTTGGCAGTTCTTAGCAAATCCTGCCCTAGAATCTCAGCTTAGCTTCAGTGCTTTGCCTCTGTGTGTCCTTACAAATGACCCCAAGCCTTTCCTTTATACTTTTCTCGTTGGGAAACCAATGACCATGATCAGATCTTGAATCAATGGCTAAGATTAAAAGAAAAGTTGATCCGTGTGACTTAAGACAATTTCATCACATGTTTAATTTAATTAACTTTAATTATTTAATTGTCCTAAGTTTAGACTTAAGAAATACATTAAAAAAATTAATTAATTAAATATCTCCTAAACTAGATGAAATTTCTCAAATCCCTTTCTCAGTCTTGTAGATCATGTGTACTCTAGTCCCTCCACAAATTTTGGGAGCTAGAGCACATCCGATGCTACCCCACTACACAAAATATCAACACAAATCAGTAATCGATGGAGCTTCAATGATGAGGATGCAGCCCAACTGACTTGTCTGTCAAATATTGGGCAGGAGATTCAGTTGTTTCTCTCAACAACTGAAGATGCAGTGCTGAAGATGGCAACACGGATGTAGAAGATTGAGAGGGAGCTACAGTACAGATGTAGCAGTGGCAGTGGCAGCGGCAGCGTCATGGGCAGCAGTACAGAATGGCAACAACAGCACAGTGATGAAGGGAAGCAGGTCCAACATCAATGCAAAGACCCACACCAGAGATTAGTACAGAGCTTCGGGGAGAAGCAGAGTTTGTACTAGAGCACATTCCTCGCTAAGAGGAAGTGTTGAGTTTTCTTGAGTGATGGGGTAGCATCGGATGTGCTCTAGCTCGCAAATTGTGTAGAGGGACTAGAGTACATGAGATCTCCAATACCCAGAAAGAGATTTGGGAAATTTCATCCAATTTGGGAGATAATTAATTAATTAATAATTTCAAATATGGACCCTAATTCTAACTTAGGAATTTTTTTTTTTAAGGTAATAAATTAAACCATTTGATGAAATTGCCTTAAGTCACACAGATCAAGCTTTCTTTTAATCTTAGCCATTGATTCAAGATCTGATCATGGCCGTTGGTTTCCCAACAAAAAACGTATAAAGGAAAGGCTTGGGGTCACTTGGAGAAGATACACAGAGGCAGCGCACTGAAGCTAAGATGGAATTCTAGGGCGTTGTTTGCTAAGAATTTCCAGAAGTGTTTCAGCTGCAGAGAGGGGAGTTTAGGCAAAGGGGATGGTCTGATCCTAGTGCCTAGAATCAGCAAGAGGCAGAGAGCAGCTTCCAGAGGCAGCACAGGGAAGCAAATGCAACAGCAGCAAAGAGGGTAGCAGCTGCGCAGCGCAGGGGTAGCTTCAGCTACACAGGTGCTACGCACTCTCTTATGGGGCAACGTTGGTCAGTCGGGGACCCAGCTGGGCTACGTAGAGACCCTCAGGGGCAGCGTAGGGTCTACATCACCCATTTTGGGGTTACGCAGCCCTCTCCAGGCCAGCGCAGAGGCTGCAGAGGCTGACGCAGGGGCTTCAGAGGCAGCACTGGGGTTTCTAGGGCCAAGATCTAGCTGAGTCTTGTAAATCTCGTTTGAGGGTGTGGATCAGTCAACGTTTTGGTTTCAGAACAGCAGGTTAGCTGCAGATCTATACTTTTCTCTGTCGGGTTTACTAGTGTGGTACCTGTTGACCACTGGAGTGGCACCTGATGATAATGAGATGATTCCATGCCCAAGGATGAACCAGAGGACACTTGTACCATCAGATATCATCAAGTCAACAGAGTTATTAAGCTCTACTTCTACTTCTCATCGTCTTCCTCTTGTACCCAGACTCCATGCCCTACGGGGAACTGTAATAAGTGATGCTAGTAATGATGAGTTTTGAGTCAGTATTGTGTCTGTAACAGGACTAGGTAGTCTAGGACCTTGCCAACAAGTGAGTATTACTTTGGGAGGTTTTTTTTACTTGGTTAATTATCATCTCCCAACCAGGAGTTAATAATTAATTGAGTTTTTTCCTCCAATTTTACCCCAAAGCCGAAGTACGGCTTGATGGTGAGGCCTTAGGTGAGTTCTAATATCTAGAGTCAATGTATATTACCATACTAGATCACACAAAAAAAATTCATGGAATTTGGTTAGGTCTAGGTAGTGATTTTTTAATTTTTTAGATTTCTCGCAAATCGAAAATTGGAATAAAAATTGTAATTGAATTGTAATAAGTGTTGCCTAGAGAAGTTGTATGGGGTATGAGTAATCAAAATTACACCT
Source organism: Pinus albicaulis (assembly GCA_034641835.2). NCBI lineage: Eukaryota > Viridiplantae > Streptophyta > Pinopsida > Pinales > Pinaceae > Pinus > Pinus albicaulis. The sequence goes on along the minus strand of CM076579.1, from coordinate 42,864,663 downwards.
CTCACCCTCAACTTTCTACTATGACACACTTTGAGAGGTTAAAAATGTGTTTTGAACCCTCAAAACCCACTTTTCCTAAGTTTAGTGGGAAATTTGGCAATTAATTAAGCCAAAAATTAAATAAATGGAGAAAAATAAATATCCACACATGTTAAATGAGGTGGAAATGAGGTGGGAAATTATAGAGGAGTTAAAGTGAAGTCCCAAGGTGATGTGGACTCCTAAAATCACGGAAAATACATCTGCTCAAATAAAATTGAATTTCCGGCATTAAATGAGAGCTGCTTACTTGGAAATTCGAATTTGTTGTGAAAAATCCTAAATCCGGTTTCCTACTGCAACAATTCTGAATTACTTCTTCTATTATGTTTCATAATTATTTCATTATTGTGAAATATCAAAGTAATTTCTGAAGCAGTCTACACAAATAATGTTGCGGAGTAAATCTAAGTGCTAAAACAATCTGAACAAAATACAATGAAAAACATCCACATGTGACACTGTTCTTTTTGGACTAAGTCCCCGGAAAAACCCAACTTGGGAAAACTGGTGCAGCAGATCTGAGGGTTTGTATTATTAAGTAGTTGAATCTTAAGTATAACTAGGGTGCCAACATCCGGCAAACCCTTCAGATAAATCTAGACAATCTGGTGAAAAATGTGAGATATACCTCACTCTGCAAGTCTCTGGTTGATCTGACAGTGTTAGTGAAGCCCTCACTACCTCTGCGTGATTGCCTATGCTGGAACTGCATAAGCCTGCGTGGGCAAGCTTGAGGAACTGCGTCACTTTCCTCTACAACTAATCTAGTTGATCTAAGGCTGGATTTTGGCCCTCCTGTCTCAGAAACCCCAGCCTCTAGCTATCTCCGGACTGACTCCAAGAGACACTGCGTTGTTTCTGCGTGATTTCCTACAAGGTCTGCGTCACTTCTTCAGAAAACTGCGTTGTCTCTCTCCGTGTCACCTCTGCCTCTCTCTGAAATGCACTCCCAGTCCTCTTGACCAGTCTCTGCTTCTGCCCCTCTCTAGATCTAATCACTGAATCACAATCACTTAGAAAACCCTGCCCTAGTGATTTGATTCTTCATCAAAAGTTGTGTCTCCTCACACAAATTCGAAAATGCTCAATGGCTCAAGTGTCTCAATGTGCTTTCCATAGACCCCTCACCCTCCTTCTTATATTCCTCTGTTGAACCTTCAATGGCCAAGATTAAAACATAATCAAGGGCTAAGATTTTCTTGGAGATGATCCATGACTTTATCTAGAAGATTCACACTTGATTTAATTTATAACCTTCAAGTAATCAATTTCCCTAAGTTTAGACTTAGGGAAACATTAAAAAACGATTAATTAATTTAATTAAACCATCTCTAAGTGGAATTTTCCAAAACTATTTCTGGGTTTTATGGAATACATGTGTCCTAGCCTATAGAGCACATTCGATGCTACCATAAATCAACACTCCCTCTTAGCGAGGAAAGTGCTCTAGAAAATCACCTCAATGTGTTGCTCTAACTTTTGGAACATCTGCTGCTATGCTGTTGATGTTGTTCACCAACACTGCACAAGAAAATGCTACAACTATACTGTCATTACCTTGGAGCTGCCTACAATCGCCATCGTACCGCAACCTTCGACCGTAACCATGTTGTTGCACCGTGTTAACGTTTACAATTTCCATATGAGCACTATCGCATCGCGATACTATTCTCATTGGCTGCTTAACTATCATTGTCGTCGCATCGTTGTTACTTGGTAAATAAGAAAATATCCGGCACCGATAAGTAACCGCAACTGAAAAATAAGACCCATTGGATCCAGATTCTCATACCAGCTCCAAAATACGTTGTTGTCGTCATGACCGCGTGAGCATCGTACCACATCGCGTCACACTAATGTGCATCACAGCATGGCCAATCAATACGATGTCGTTACCTTCGCTCTAATCGTGCCTAACATCGCTAGCCACTACATTGTCTTTTCATCTTCTGCTGAAAATGTCCATCCTACTACTATCTTAAGGCTGTCGTAGCTCACATGTGATCCAAGAGTTCGGAAATACTCAAGGATCCCGCCTCCTTGTAGATTCTGGATCTACAACTCCAAGTCAGCCTACTTCTCTCCTTTCGGAATATGAGCTAACATAGCACAATCTCTTTCTGCCTCAATCTTGGCAGCACTTGCTTGTGGATCTTCCTTCTCCTCTTTATCATTTTTCTTAAGAGGACACTGTGTGGCATAATGTCCCATTTCCCCACACTGGAAGCACTTGATCTTGGACAAATCTTTCTTCTTCTGCTTCTGTTTCCCCTTTCATGCAAGGGCAGTGTTATCTTCTTCCTCCTTCTTGACCTTCGAGCCACTGCTGCCATCCTCTAAATGGATTTTGAGGAGGTCTCTTCTCAGCTCTTCTTGCTGTAAGGCTGCCCACATTGCTTCCCATCCTATAAGCCTTTCTCTGTGCAAAATGCTATTGAAAAAGACGTGATAGTCTTTTGAAACTGAGTTCAGAGTGAGCCTTACCATCTGTAAGACTCTAGGAGCAGCTCCTACTGCTGACAGCTGATCTCGGGTATCCTGAATACGGGACAAGAAGGAGTCAAAACGTTCTCCCTTCTTCATCCTGGTATTATGAATCTTCTCCTCCAAATACATCTTCCGCTGCTCGGAAGATCCTTGGTTCAGCTTTTCTATTCCTACCCACATCTCTCTACCGGTGTTTTTATCTGCTATATGAGGTATGATATGATCCTTCACACCATCTAGGATCATTCGCTTGGCTCTAGCCATACTCTTCTTGAATTGTCTCAGGTGTGCTGCATCAAGAGGTTTTGGAACTGCGTTGTCTATGAGGGCTTTCAGATCATGCTCATCAAGGAGAAACTCTATCCTTGATTTCCAAATGACATAGTTAGAGGCACCCTCCAATCTATTTTGGTCCTGCAGTCCGTTGTTGGCCATCTCCTCAACTGTCGATTTCTTTCTCTAACCCTTTGCTCAACTAGACTTACGCACTCCTTGTGGAGTAAGTCGCTGCTTTTGCTGCTGCACGGGAAAAGCTGAGTTTCTTTGAGTAAGAAACCCTCTTAGGTCAAGAAATCCCCAACTGTGTTTTTCAGAAATTTTCTGACACTTATGCACCAGCTCTTGCTGCTGTGCAGTAACTGCATCCTTCAGCTACGCTGGTCTGCTATGTTATCTCTTCTGCAACTGAAAAAGCTTCCCCCTCTGTCAACTCTCTTAGAGGGAGCCTTTTCTGCCCTAGAATGCCCTCGTGGCCTAAACAGCGTGATTTCTGGGATGGTCTGTTGTTGCTTACGCAGATCCCAGACTCTTCAACACTGATCTGCTGGTTCACTTATGTTTCACCTGCACTTTAGCTTGAATAAGCTCTGATACCATGTGAAAATCATAAATCCGGATTCCTACTGCAACAAATCTGAATTACTTCTTTTATTATGTTTCATAATTATTTCATTATTGTAAAATATCAAAGTAATTTCTAAAGCAGTCTACACAAATAACGTTGCGGAATAAATCTAAGTGTTGAAACAATCTGAACAAAATACAATGAAAAACATCCACATGTGACAGTTATTTTTTAACTAAGTTCCCAGAAAAAACTGAACTTGGGAAAACTGGTGTAGCAGATCTGAGGGTTTGTATTATTAAGCAACAGAATCTTAAGTACAACTAGGGTGCCAACATTCGACAAACCCTTCAGAGAAATCTAGACAATCTGGTGAAAAATGTGAGATATACCTCACTCTACAAGTCTCCGACTGATCTGACAGCGTTAGTGAAGCCCTCACTGCCTCTGCATGATTGCCTATGCTGGAACTACATAAGCCTGCGTAGGCAAGCTTGAGGAACTGCTTCACTTTCTTATGCAACTGATCTAGCTGATCTAAAGCTGGATTTTGGCCCTCTTGGCTCAGAAACCCTAGCCTCTAGCTATCTTCGGACTGACTCCAAGAGACACTGCGATGTTTCTGGGTGATTTCCTACAGGGCCTGCGTCACCTCTTCAAAAAACTGCATTGTCTCTCTCTGCATCACCTCTGCCTCTCTCTGAAATGCACTCCTGGTCCTCCTGACTAGTCTCTGCTTCTGCCCCTCTCTGGATCTGATCACTGAATCACAATCACTTAGCCACCCCTGCCCTAGTGATTTGATTCTTGATCAAATGCTATGTCTCCTCGCAGAAATTCGAAAATGCTCAATGGCTCAAGTGTCTCAATGTGTTTTGCATAGACCCCACACCCTCCTTCTTATATTCTTCTGTTGAACCTTCAACAACCAAGGTTAAAACATAATCAAGGGCTAAGATTAACTTGGAGATGATCCATGACTTTATCTAGAAGATTCACACTTGATTTAATTAATACCATTTAATTAATCAGTTGCCCTAAGTTTAGACTTAGGAAAACATTAAAAAACGATTAATTAATTTAATTAAACCATCTCTAAGTGGAATTTTCCAAAACCATTTCTGGGTTTTATGGAATACATGTGTCTTAGCCTATATACAAAATTGCAAGGCTAGAGCACATCCGATGCTACCATAAATCAACATTTGTGAAGTTAGTGCATATTTGGGAGGATTTGGGAGAATATTTGGTTGAGATTTTTGTGGGAAATTGTCCCCACATGGGTTACCACCTGTTGTCGCACAGATTGTTTAGGGCACCGCGACAACGGCTCAGACTGGGGGCTGTCACCTTTATCCCCAATCTCTCTCTTTAAGCTGTCTCCTTGCAGGCTAAGGGAGGTAGACCCTTTTAGAAATGAAGGATAAATCTAGGAGACACAGCTAGAACATCAAGTATTTGACAGAATAAACGAGATTCCACAGATTAGATTTTACTTTTAAGACCAGTGCCTTATGGAGTCAAACAAGATCTCGTTATGCAATTATAAACCAGTGAATGATGACTAACTGCTGCTTATGGAAACACGATTGATCAATGATATTCAATTAAAAACACCACAACCATGAATAATGAAAATGCCAGGATTTAAAATGCTCAATTAATTTCGATCCAGACAAATCAATGATTTTATATAGTCAATTTCAAAATAAAATTTTAAAAGCTCACTTGACCATAGAAAAACTTGGAAATTTTTTAAGTTTTGAAATTTTCTAAATTTTTTTTAGAGTTTTTTATTATTTTTTGGATTTTGAAATTTTTTTTTATTTTTTATTTTTTAAATCTAAAATTAAAAAATCTAAATCTAAACAAAGCTCTAAAAAGTTAAAATGCTAAAGTTAAAATTAAACTAAATTTAAACTAAGCCCAAAAGTTAGAAATAAAAAAAAAACTAAATCTGAAACATAAATTTAAAAATTAAACTAAGTTACAATTAAAATAAATCTAAATTAAATCTAAAATAAAACACAAATTAAAACAACCGAATTAAAACCTACGCTATCTAAACTACATTACATTCTAAAGATTAAAACTAAGTTAAAAATCGAAATTTCAACCTTCCTAAGATCTAAACTAATCAAAATCGAAAATGAAATAAATTTAACACTACGGTTCAAGTAACAAAAAGAAAAACCGACTCAATAAAATCTAAAATCTGAACTATGAAAAAAATTAAATACGTGTGATCGATATATGGTGCGTTTGTCGTTTTATTTGTTTGGCAATTGCAGGCGTTGGACAGCAGCGTGAGGAGCTTGGACGGCGGAGGAAATTGGACGCCAAGGTTTGACGGATTTGAAGCTGCGCTTTATTTTTTTACTGTGTGCAGGTGGGACGGAGCAGAGATGAACGCTGAGATAGAAGGGGTCGACTGGACGGCTAGGGTATGGAGATTGGGTGCCGGCAAGACAAAGAAATGGACGACGGATCAAAGCGAGGGTTAGGGGATGCGCTTGGAAGAAGGATGAACGTTTGAATGCAGATCGAAGGGAATAGACAGTAATGCTGGGCAGCAAAAGGAAGATGTGAACCCAGTATAAAACAAACACCCAGCAACTTCAAATTTGTTCCAGAATTCAGATTTTCTAAGTTTCTTGAAACCAATAGCGCCCAGATTTGCCCACAGTGGGGGTTTTGAGGCCAGATCTGGTCTTTGAAAGCCAGATCTGCCCTAGATCTTTAAAAAAATTTCGATTTGAACCTGTAACCTGCAAAGACAGCCAGATCTGAAAAACACACACACCAATTTTAATGATTTAAACCCTAACAATCCTAAAGGAATTTACAAATTTACAAATAATTTACAATTTAAAAAACCCTCATGGTTAGAACTGAAATCCATTTAGCACAATTTTCAGAAGTTTAAGATTTAAGATGAGAGGCACAAGCCTTCGAAACCCTGCAAAATCACAAACATCGTAAGATAGACCCAGAATTTAACAAATAAAGAGCTTATCAGATTTATGCTTATTGAGAGTCGGCTGGTCCAACCGAAGACTTCCCCAGACGCCCAATCTTAAAAAAATTTCGCTGCACACTTAGATCTGAAGTTTAGACTGATAGAGATTTAAGAAAACAACATGAGATCTTTGCAAAAATCGAATGTAATCGTAACGACCTTAAAACTCGCACAGATTCCTATATGCATTAATCCATGAAGGCCATCAACCATAAAATGCAAGAAACCAAATAGCAGTAGTTTAGAGAGAATACACCACATAGATCCGAGAAGGAAAATCAAGATCTCAGTAACCCCAAAGCCTTTATTTTATTCATCAAGAAAAATTCACAAGAGCTTCCAGCAGACAGTACACGATTCCGAGATCGGATGACTCAAGAATGATGGAAGACTCCAATTTATAGGACTAGATCTTCTAACTTCCGATCTCTAACGGCTAGTTTGGATGATCCTCGTCAAAATAATCTCAACCGTCCAAAAGATTTAATTATCTTTTAATCCGGAACGTTGAAATTAAAATTTTGGAGAAAAAAACGAATTTATCATTTAATTCAATTTTAATTAACTCAAAAATACTATTTTTGAGTTAATCACCCCAAAATTTTGACTTTGACTCAACCACCAAGGCCCAAGGGTCCAATATTTCTTAAAATTCTCAAAATTCCCTTGGCTTGGGGCTTTCAAAATCATTTTCCAAGGACCCACAAATTTTGCCTTTAAAGATTTAATCCTAATTTAGGACCCTAAATTAATTAAATTTCTGGTTTAAGATTTTTTAAATTAATTGACCAGAAAATTTAATTAATTGACTGAGAGGGGATTTTAATTATTTTTCCAACCCTCTTTACATGAGATAATACATTTACATACATGAAGGGGGAAAACCCATTTGTATAGACCCTCAAATAAATACCCAATTCTGCGACTCAAAATATGATCTAGTAGACCAAGTAGCTCAAACTACTTTTACAAGGACTCGATAGAAAACACTAGGACTCACTTAGCATGCCGATGACAAAATCCACCCTAGCTTTGGGGTGAGGCTGGAGGGAAAAACTCTGCCGATCACTTTCGTGAATCAGTGAGACAAAAAACCTCCTAGGATAGAGATTATCAACAACATACTAGGCTTACCTAGGTTGTTACATACATTGACGGTCTTACTTAGATCATTTACATCATTACATGCAGAATGGGTTTACATCATTTATAAAAATTGTCGACTGATGATGGAATCTGAATGGCGCAACCACGTCGAACATGAAGAATCCCATTTGAAAAAATGGGGGTGTACTGCTATGGGGTCGTTGACAAAGTGTGGTCAACATCTGGCTCTACTTGGGGACACGTTGCTTCATCGAAGGAATGTGAGAATCCAGAATCTGCATCCAAGCAACACACAAGATTACATAAGTAGCGTCCATCCAAATATCATCATATAACATTAAGCTCATGAAAAATAGAAGCTCTTCTTTTATTTATTATTCTATTTAACATGAAAAATAAACCTACTCTAACTGCAAAATGAAATGCTGAAATAACAAGGAGTAGGGTTAGAAATACGATACAAAGGATGCCCTGTGGCATCAGATGTGTTCAATATAGTGCATGCTAAGCATTTGCCTGCTTTTAGGCAAGTCTGCAGGCTGCTTTTCAGATGTGCCATGGCCGATCTTGCACAATGTAGGACTCTGTCTTATCCGAATGTCAAGCTGCTCTCGACCATCAGACGAATCAAAGCGCTTCCTTATTCTTTTTCTCTTTCGCTTCAGGCTCTTCTTCGTGGACGATTGTATGGTTGATGATGTGGAACCTTCCTCTTGTGAACTTTCAGACGAAGTAAACAATATATGTGTGACATGTCTCTCTTCACTCTTCATCTGCTCTGTCAAAGGTGATTTATTAACCTGATTCCCTTCGGTTTTCCTTCTATCCGGGTCGCCTTCAATCAACCACTTTTCAATGGAAGAAATGGTCTCCTCATAATAGGATGGAGGTTGCTTCAGCAAACTGGGAGGCCTATGCTCTGTTGACAACTGTGATCTTTCCGCTTTCTCCAGATTAGAATGTTTAACCTTTATAGTACTGATTTCCTTTGCATGATTCTTTTCAACAGTCAATAACCTGTGCCGAAGAGACATTTGACCAGTTTCCATGTCCTTTATAACTTTATCATTACCTGCTTTCATGGCCATGAAGCAATTTTGCATATAGTTTATCTCTCTCTCATGATTTGCTTGCATGGTGGCTAATTGATTGTTGTAATCAAATTCCATGATGGCCATTTCTTCATCATGTCTTTCTTCCATGGCATTCATTTGGTTGGAGTGATTGAATTCCATGATTGTCATCTTTTCCTCTAAGGCTAACAACTTGTTTCGTATAGCATCAATTTCCCTGGTATGCTCAGCTGTTAATCTTGTTTGGTTAAGTTCCATATTCTTAATGATTTCGGCCTGGTTGGCTTCCATATTCTTGATTACCTGAGCTTGATTTAGCTGTATATCCTTAACCATCTGAATCAATTCTTTAACAAGATTCTTATCATTGTCGACACTAGTTTGACAATTTGGCTCTGCTTCACCACTATCATGGATTTGTGCTATCATGGTACAAGGGGATTTTTCCTGAGAATTGTCTGGAGATCTGATGCTGACAGTTGAGTTCTCTACATGATCAATTTCATTATTTTGCACAATACTGGGAGTACAAGGCGAATCATCTTCTGTCATATATTTTTCTATAAAGGCTTTGATGAAAGCTCGCCAAGAAGTAATATAACCCCCAGGCCAATTATCCAACCCTTTCAGAATATCACCATCTAAGGAACAACAAAAGAGACGTATCTTGATATCTTCTCGATTATATTGCGAATGAAGACAATATTTATTTATTATACGAGTCGTCGTTAAGAGATGATTTCGAGCAGCAACTGAATTACCACCTGAGAACACAGGCATTTCTCGAATGGCTTCCATTGGCATGTCATAAAAAGGATCATCCATGATGACTTACTTAGATGAAAAAGCCAAATAATTGTTAGAGAAAGAGATCCCTGTTCAAGAAAAATAAAGAGATCTACAAGAAGCGAGCTTCTTAGTAGAAGTCCTCGTAAGAAATGAAAGAAATGGAGTCGCCACTTGAACATGAAACTAATTCTAAAATAGAAGCATAATCGAGAGATAGCAGATGGATATCACGGGGGGATTCTTGTCTGGAAGTAAAAAGATGAATAAGTGGAGTCGCCACCCAAACAAGAAGCCAACCGAAATGTCCAGGTGCTAAATATACGATGATGAAATGTTTAGTGATATGACGAGAGATAAGACGATGAAAATATGAAGAGATGAAAAGTCGCCAGAAAATGTGGTCCCTTGTGACAGGCTAATGAATGGCGAAAGAAGATCTGAAGATTATAAAATGTCGTTAAGACCAAGGACAGAAAAACTCTATCCCCGGCAACGGCGCCAAAAAATGTTGTCGCACAGATTGTTCAGGGCACCGCGACAACGGCTCAGACTGGGGGCTGTCACCTTTATCCCCAATCTCTCTCTTTAAGCTGTCTCCTTGCAGGCTAAGGGAGGTAGACCCTATTTGAAATGAAGGATAAATCCAGGAGACACGGCTAGAACATCAAGTACTTGATAGAAATAAACGAGATTCCACAGATCCAAATTAGATTTCACATTAGAGACCAGTGCCTTATGGAGTCAAACAAAACTCGTTATGCGATTATAAACAAGTGATTGATGACTAAGCTGCTGCCCATGGAAACACGATTGATCAATAGTATTCAATTGAAAGCACAACCATGAATAATGAAAATGCCGGGATTTAAAATGCTTAATTAATTTCGATCCAGACAAATCAATGATTTTATATATTCAATCTCAAAATAAAATTTTAAAAGCTCACTTGACCATAGAAAAACTTGGAAATTTTTTAAGTTTTGAAATTTTCTAAATTTTTTTAGAGTTTTTTTTATTTTTGGATTTTGAGATTTTTTTGTTTTTTTTTTATTTTTTAAATCTAAAATTAAAAAATCTAAATCTAAACAAAGCTCTAAAAGTTAAAATGCTAAGAGTTAAAAAATTAAACTAAATTTAAACTAAGCCCAAAAGTTAAGCAAAAAAAAAAACCGTACGAAACATAGAGATTTAAAAATTAAACTGAAAGTTACAATTAAAATAAATCTAATTAAAATCTAAAAATAAAAACACATTTAAAACAACCCCGATTAAAACCTACGCTATCTAAACTACATTACGTTCTAAAAATTAAAACTAAGTTAAAAATCGAAATTTCAACCTACGCTAAGACCTAAACTAATCAAAATCGAAAATGAAATAAATTTAACACTACGGTTCAAGTAAAAAAGGAAAAACCGACTCAATAAAATCTAAAATCTGAACTATGAAAAAAAAATTAAATACGTGTGATCGATATATGGTGCGTTTGTCGTTTTATTTGTTTGGCAATTGCAGGCGTTGGACAGCAGCGTGAGGAGCTTGGACGGCGGAGGAAATTGGACGCCAAGGTTTGACGGATTTGAAGCTGCGCTTTATTTTTTTACTGTGTGCAGGTGGGACGGAGCAGAGATGAACGCTGAGATAGAAGGGGTCGACTGGACGGCTAGGGTATGGAGATTGGGTGCCGGCAAGACAAAGAAATGGACGACGGATCAAAGCGAGGGTTAGGGGATGCGCTTGGAAGAAGGATGAACGTTTGAATGCAGATCGAAGGGAATAGACAGTAATGCTGGGCAGCAAAAGGAAGATGTGAACCCAGTATAAAACAAACACCCAGCAACTTCAAATTTGTTCCAGAATTCAGATTTTCTAAGTTTCTTGAAACCAATAGCGCCCAGATTTGCCCACAGTGGTAGTTTTGAGGCCAGATCTGGTCTTGGGAAGCCAGATCTGCCTTAGATCTATAAAAAAATTTCGATTTGAACCTGTAACCTGCAACAACACGTCAGATCTGAAGACACACACTAAAAAAACAGTTAAACCCTCACAGATAAATTACAAATTTACACTATTTTACAAATTTAAAACCCTCAAGGTCAAATTTGAAATCCATTTAGCACAATTTTCAGAAGTTTAAAATTTTTAGTGAGAGGCACAAGCCTTCGAAACCCTGCAAAATCACAAATATCGTAAGATAGACCCGGAATTTAACAAATAAAGAGCTTATCAGATTATGCTTATTGAGAGTCGGCTGGTCCAACCGAAGACTTCCCCAGACGCCCAATCTTAAAAAAAAATTCCCTGCACACTTAGATCTGAACTTTAGACTGATAGAGATTTAAGAAAACAACATGAGACCTTTGCGGAAAAATCAGAATGTTATTTTATAAACCCAGAAAACTGCATAAGATACCTATATGCAGATTAATCCATGAAGGCCATCAACCATAAAATACAAGAAACAAAGTAGCAGAGTTTAGACACAATTCACCACATAGATCTGAGAAGGAACATCCAGGTTTGTAACCCCAAAGTCTTTAGCTTTATTCCTCAAAAAGTTTACAAGAGCTTCTACGAGCAAGTGCACGATTCTGAGATCGGATCATCCAAGAATGACAAAGACCTCTAAATTTATAGGACTAGATCTCTAACGGCTAGTTTGGATGATCCTCGTCAAAATAATCTCAACCGTCCAAAAGATTTAATTATCTTTTAATCCGGAGCGTTGAAATTAAAATTTTGGAGAAAAAACGAATTTATCATTTAATTCAATTTTAATTAACTCAAAAATATTATTTTTGAGTTAATTACCCCAAAATTTTGACCTTGACTTAACCACCAAGGCCCAAGAGTCCAATATTTCTTAAAATTCTCAATATTCCCTTGGCCTGGGGCTGTCAAAATCATTTTCCAAGGACCCACAAATTTTGTCTTTAAAGATTTAATCCTGATTTAGGACCCTAAATTAATTAAATTTCTGGTTTAGGATTTTATTAATTAATTGACCAGAAAATTTAATTAATTGACTAAGAGGGGATTATAATTATTTTTCCAACCCTCTTTTACATGAGATAATACATTTACATACATGAAGGGGAAAAACCCATTCGTATAGACCCTCAAATAAATACCCAGTTCTGCGACTCAACATATGATCTAGTAGACCAAGTAGTTCAAACTACTTTTACAAGGACTCGATAGAACACTAGGACTCACTTAGCATGCTAATGACAAAATCCACCCAAGCTTTGGGGTGAGGCTGGAGGGAAAAACTCTGCCGATCACTTTCGTGAATCAGTGAGACAAAAAACCTCCTAGAATGGAAGTCATCAACAACATACTAGGCTTACCTAGGTTGTTACATACATGGACGGTCTTACTTAGATCATTTACATCATAAACTGCAGAATGGGTTTACATCATTTATAACAATGTCAGCTGTCAATGAAATCTGGATGATGGAATCTGAATGGCGCAACCACGTCGAACATGACGAATCCCATTTGAAAAAATGGGGGTGTACTGCTATGGGGTAGTTGACGAAGTGTGGTCAACACCACCCATATACACTTATCATTCCATTATAAAATTTGAATTTGGCACATAAGAGAAGAAGAAAATGATGTCCACTTGCCAAAATCCGATTTTTACCCTCTCACCACTTGGCATTTGGTTCTTTATTAGGATTTGCTCCCAACTTTCTATTTAATGGAGCCATGGGCTCTCATATTTTATCATGTAATACGAGCTCTTGTGCTTGGGGAGGTTCTGCCACTTTGTATACTCATCTTTTAATGAAATAACAAGACTTTGGGGTTCAAATATGAGGTGTTATTCTTCTATGGTTGTGGTATAATTCTTGATCGCGATCTTCATTTTCTATTGGTAATATTGTGTTTATTATTTCCATATGCTTGCAAAATATTTGTTAGGGTAGAGCTATCTTGCACTAATATTTCGTTTTAGAGGTTTATTCTAGATAGGGAATGTTTTAGTAGATTTTCATATAAATCTCTAAGAATTCTTTCTCATTATATTTTTCTAATCCATGTGGATCTAATGAGTTTATTTGAAGTTGTGTAGAAAAATATCTTTGGATCAAGCCTCAAAAGTGAGGGGACATTCTCGAAGGAATCAACCCACTCTTGAGCATGAACATGGAGGAACCCACATTGTGATATCCCAAAGTTTTATCTTTTGATTTTTGTTTGTAGGGTCTCTTGGGTTTGTGTTTGTGATCAAATCTATTCTATTCAAATCATTTATTTTAAATATTGTGCTTACATTGATCATATTTGCTAATAAGAGCATGTTTCTTGACAAGACAGGGATAATAATCATACTCCCTAACCATCGATCTGGTCCTTGTATACTTGTAAATACTTTTGGCATTTATCTCATCTTTCTCCACTAATTTTTGTGTCCATTTTGCAGAGGTTTTTATAGCCTTTTCAAGAAGTATTTTATTACTAACCTTGGCAGGGACTTAGGCTCTCAAGGCTGTAAATCATATCGAAATTCCTTGCAGACTGTCATCACCTTTTGGAGCAGATTTCAACATCACAAGAGGCTAGAGTTTCAAGATATTATTCGAGGAGTCTCTCTTGTATTCCATTGCCGAATTTTTGAGAAATATTGTCACTGCTTTCTCAAGAAGGTATTCTAGTGTATAAAAGTCAAATATTTATTGTAAAAGCCTTCTCGAAATTGGAGTCTTTCCTCACAATAAAGGAAGCTCTCATCTGTAATATTCCCAATTAGCCTTGCTAATTGGAATATTTCATTCTTTGCTTTATTTTGCCGCTTTAGCTAGACATAATAAATAAAGTGAGAAATAAGAGGGGTCACCTCACTTTAGTCATCTCACTTTATAAATAAAGTGTTCTTTTCCTAGTAGATGAACGTTGTAACTTAAAGAGGGGGCCTTGGGGGTCCACGTGATTATGATGGGGGGGAGGCATCAGGCTGACCCAAGGTAAACTGCGCAGGTCAGAGAAGAGTAAGGGAGCAGTTAAATTTTGGAGGGAATTTGGCATTATAAAAGGAGAGGTTCTCACCTCATTTTGATCATTCATGATTTGATATTCTTATTGATAGCTAGACTTTGTCTGCTTCAGCACGCCGGTTGTTTAGTCGGTCTGCAGCACTGTTTAGTGCACGAGTGTCTCCGGTCGGAGATCTCACCCTTAGCCTCGGGGGACTTCGAGTGCCTGCCCTGGTAAGGTTATTTCTGGTTTCACCCTTAGCTTCGAGGGACTTCGAGTGCCCGCCCTAGTAGGTTTTTCAGCAGTACATGCCGGTTCCGGTAGTAGAGGTAACGGCGTTTCTGAAGCAAATACGAGAGTAGAAAGCCCTCTAGTGGTGCCGCGATTCATTGAGAAGGACTGTCTCCCCGGGGAGAGGGGGCCAGTGTTTTATGCGGGGGGAGAATTAGGGGCCAGTTGTCCCGGGAAGGAGCAGATCCAGATCTGGCAAGGGAGAACGCTGTTCAGTGAGGAGAAGGACGCTGTCAAGCCTGGAAGTGAGGACGCTGTCCATTGCTGAAGGAAAGGGTTGCAGATCTGAAGGCCCATTGTTAGATCCACTCTTGGAAAGGGTAGATCTGAGCAGATACTTGCAGATCTAGTCTTGTATGTTGCAGATCTGGAGGTTTAGCACTAGATCCAGCTTGGGGAGTTACAGATCTGAGGAGATATTGACAGATCTAGTCCAGATCTGAAGAGAGAACATCAGATCCAGCCTTTGGGGTTGCAGATCTGGGGAGATATTGTCAGATCCAGCATAGATCTGAAGAGTTAGCAGCAGATCTAGCCTTGTAGCATGCAGATGCGGAGGAATGGGAGCTGATCCGGCCCATTGCCGATATTCTTGAACTTTATGGAAGTACATTCCACTGAGAGTACGGCGTTTTTTGTAGGAGGAGTTTCTGGGGGCGATTTTTCGGAGGTGGTCCATTTGCTTCAATTTTTAGGTTTTGTCGGGCTTGACGAGTATAGGTGATCGGAAGATTTCAACTCATTAGGCATGGATCAACCCCCGCTTGATTCCTTCCAATATTTCAGGATGCGATTTCTATGCATGACGTAGATCCAGCCCTTTGCCAGCCTATTTCTTGAGCTTTTGAGCTGTTCCTGAGGGCACAGCGTTTTTGTAGGAGGAGGGTTTCTGGGGGCGATTTTCGGAGGTGGTCCATTTGCTTCACGGTTTCTGGGTTTTGTCCCAGAGGCAACAGCATAGGTGACTCAGAGATTTTCAGCTCATTCCCGCAAGGATCGCCCCTAGCTTCGGCCTCTTCCACACTGGGATGCGTCAGAGTGTACCATTTCTTATTTTTCTCGAGAGGAAGAGGGTCTCCACTCGCCCAGGGCAGGCAATCCCTTAGGATTCTGATTATCTTGTACTCCTCTCTATGTACTTTCAGATTAATAAAATGGCTCAGTTTTCTGGTATTCTATGTGTCATTATTCAGTGATCTGATTCAGCATTGCATATTCTATATCAGTTTGGCAAATTTCTGTTTATTACTGGTTATTCCCCTTTGGGGATATTACAGTGGTATCAGAGCATAATTCTGGCTCAGCCTGTGTTCTATGACATCAGAAAAGAAATCATACAGAGCAATAGCAGTTGCAATTCCAGAAACGCAGTTGGAAAAAGGGCCAAAATGAAAAGGGTCAAATTTTGAATTTTGGACTTAGGAAAAACGTTTTCTGGGTTTTTCTGGGTTTTGGGCGAGGATCACTTTCCCAAATTCCTGGAATTTTCTGAATAGTTTTCAGTGGATAAATCAGAGGTCGAAGTTTAGCCACAGTATGGTTTTGCAGCAGCCGTGCAGTTTCTGAGGAGCCTGTAGACATATAGCAGAAAGAGCTGATGGCAGGTGATGTGGATAAGAGGAGATTTAGGGAGACAGGTCAGCGGGATCCAATGGAGGCTATGTTGGCAAGATGGGCTGAGAAGTTGACTGAGAAGATGGATGCAAAGATGGATGCAAAGATGGATGCATTCATGCAGGAGGTAACCAGGAAGGTTGCAGGGGGAACGCAGAAAGAACCCCCTAGGGTCTTTCAGGTAGGGGAAGGATCAGGAACATCTAGTTACATACCGGATGCTATTCCCATTGTGACAGCACAGAAGGTCGATCCCATGGACACGCGACCTACCATGCCTACTTTCCTGGTAGAGGAAGAGGAACCAACTGCACCAAGAGATGGGGGTCCAGCTCAACATGCGGCTATTTTTGCAGATTGGCGGAGCATGGGACAGGAATTCATGGATGCTCTCCCTTTTGATCAATATATCCAGTTCCGATGTGGCGGCAAGACTTATGAGCAGGAGCGACACAAGGGACGTGGCTCCCACCGTGATAGTCACCGTGCAGCAAGCAGATTCCATCTACCGACATTTGACAGGTCATCCAGGCGCTCAGGAAGAGCTTGGGTGGACAAGTTGGATACCTCTTTCCAGCTTGACCGAGTATCGGAGAGGAAAACCATTAAAATGGTTACCTCGCACTTGGAAGATGAGGACACACAGGATTGCAGGGAGTTCGAGGATACACCTAGTGTGACACAGGACTCACCATCATTAGGGCCCTCCTTGACCGTGCCGGTTGATATCGTAGTGGAGGAGATAGAGCCTACCCAGGTAGAGCCATCCAGTGAGGTGATGACTGGAGCCGTGTCCGAGTCTTCGGATGGTAGCAGCACACAACAGATGGGTGAGGTGTCAGGAGATGTATCCACCCCCGATGAGGTAACGGTAGGTACAAAGATATTGGATGATGGTCGCAGACAGCAGTATCATCGGCTTCGGACGGACTTTCGAGTTTTGAGGGAGAAGGTCGCGTTGGTACGGGAGACCATTTTGTTACAGGACCAGGAGCTGGAGGGTATGAGAGCGACTTGTGCCAAGTCAGCGGCCAAGTTGGTCCACATTGGGGAACAGCTGGATTCCCTGATGGTACAACCAGAGGGCACATTGGCTGCCGATCATTCTCTGTGTATGCATGGATGGGATCAAGGTGAGCCGTTGAGTCATCTCTTCCTCGTTGGAGAGAGAGGTGGGGAGCACCTAACAAGATTCCAGGGCTGACGAGATAGCGATGAGATACCGTAGTCAGACAGGGCATGTGATCTATATAAGTTGAGATTTGGATGGAGAGAGATTTTGAGTTGTACTCTAGATAAATGCATGAATACTAAACATTTGGTTCCCTTTCTCACAAGAGCAGATAGAAGATGAAACATTCTGTTGGGATACATCATCTATGCTTGTGTTGGACATCCCTCGTGCCATACACATCATGATGGGAGGTTTTTGCCTACCACCTATTTGATTCTTGATAGGGTCTCATTGGTCCTTGAGAAGTTTATACTTCAAAATCCCATGAAGTGCAAAATCAGAAATTTGATTTGGGGGGATGGTAACCCTCATGGGAGGAGTACCAGGATGAGGAGAAGGAGGCATCCACAATGTATTGAGTGGATGTGGTTGATGAGCAAGGAGCTAGGAGGCTATTTGCAGATCTATGACACCAGGCAGCAGGAGGCTTGGCTGTGCTGGTTACTCTTGAAAGAGTTTGGCCATCCCTTGGCAAACACTCTTCCTAAGAGTAGGGGGATGGGGAAAAGATGGATGGATACTTGCATCATGGAACAGCATAGAGTATGGATGCATGGTGTTGGGGTGTTACTCATATCATTCATTGTGTCTTCATCACATGAGTTGTTTGATGGAGGTATGGCGAGACAACACAATGTCTTGTTGCTTGGGTTGTTCCTAGGAGAGCAAGGGCAGATTTGCTCTCACACTTTGTATGATGTTGTAGGAGAAGGAGATGGCACAATATCCATGGTCTTTGATTGGGAAGCACTTCCACCTTGGGAGGTATTCCATATTTATTGCAGCATTATTAGCGGAGTCTTTGACAAGGAGCATGTCAAAGAACAGAGTCTTGTACTGACAGGAACTCATTTGCATGAGCTCACAGCGTTGTCACCTTGGAGCAGAACATTATGGAGGAAGTATGTGCAGCAGAGATATGGTGGATTTATAACCCATAGGTCCCAGGATCGCTTCATATTTGTTGCACTTACAAGAAGTAATGATGATAGAGACATCTATGGCCTATTCTTCTTGACTTGGGTTTCCAAGCATAAGGAGGATTATCTTCTTGCACCACATGAGACCTTCGGCATTTCCTTCATTTTGCTGCTGATCATGTCTTCATTTGCTGATATATATCAGATTTGTATGAGAGGCTTGATTATGAGGGAGACACACGAGCTGGATGTATCCATGAGTGGGAAAAATTCTCACAATTTCTGCACTACATGTTCTAATGGGAGCATGGGAGGAGGCATGGCCACCACTACTATGTATGCGTTCTCTTTTGATGTGGGCCATGAGATTGATATTTACAGCCGTGGGCAAGTGTTTGGACCTATGTTGTTGTCATATTCAGCCATTTGCTATCCATTAGTAGATGTGTTGGATCTTGTACATTGCTTGCCATGTGATTTTCTGAGGTTGCAGTGGATGAGACTGCACTATGGTTTGTTTTGGGCCAGCTTGTTCTTCAACGATGGAGGAACCTTCTATGGTGGATTGTTTTTCACTTTGCCATTGGAGGGCAATGATTTTGCAGCCCAGGATCAGCATAGACTCTACACTTGTCATGATGGGAGAGAAGGACAGCATGAGGTAAGCTATGATGCTTGCCAAGTTCATATTTTCAGCCCACCTTCATTACCAGAGCTTGAGGTGGAAGGAGATTTTTGGGAGTTGCCTTGTTGGGAGGTGGCTCATTTGGTCTGGATGATTGCTTGGAGATGGATGATCCACAGGAGGGAGATATTCCTCATTATATTTTCGACTCCATGCCTTGATGGGAGAGAGATGATGAGCTGGTGCACAGTCGATGGGACAACTTACACCGCCATAGATGCAGAGCAGCAGCGGTCATGGTCTTCAGTCATAGCTAGAGGCTGTGAGCAGTCCGAGCCATGGGGCTTGTACGATTATTGGCCACAGTGGCGATGGGATCCGGGAGGACTATTGATTGGCTGGTACCATGAGAGGCCAGTTTGGGATCCTGGCATTGAGATATCCCTTCATGTTAGGGTGATGCAGGAGACAGAGAGGTTTCAGTGGGACCCAGGCACATTTTGCAGTATCGGCAGGGAGCATCAGCTAGAAAGTAGGCTTGTTCAAGCATTGCTTGAGAACAAGCAATTTTTGCCGAATGAGGATGCCACTTGGGAGAGCGAGCAGACTTTACAGCATCCATCACTTCAGTTGCTTGAGGACAAGCAACGTTTTGCCGGGGGAGACTGTAATATTCCCAATTAGCCTTGCTAATTGGAATATTTCATTCTTTGCTTTATTTTGCCGCTTTAGCTAGACATAATAAATAAAGTGAGAAATAAGAGGGGTCACCTCACTTTAGTCATCTCACTTTATAAATAAAGTGTTCTTTTCCTAGTAGATGAACGTTGTAACTTAAAGAGGGGCCTTGGGGGTCCACGTGATTATGATGGGGGGAGGCATCAGGCTGACCCAAGGTAAACTGCGCAGGTCAGAGAAGAGTAAGGGAGCAGTTAAATTTTGGAGGGAATTTGGCATTATAAAAGG